>CM047427.1:16115586-16415586 GCA_026168455.1 Theocolax elegans | reverse complement strand
AATAATTCTAATTTATTTTTTACCACGTCAGATAAGGGAAATAAAACTTATTAAGTGATTTTTTGTCGTCCATGCAGTGTATTTAGGAGTGGTTTAAGTTTTCCTCGATATTGATGAACAAACCATATTTATTTATTTGGCGACGTTTCGATGGATATCCTCCATCCTCATCAGGCTATACCTTTTTATTAAAAAATGATTTCATTTTACAACATCTTTTAAACACAATTTTTACATATATAAATCTAAGTTACTTACTATTTCGTCAATATATAGGTATACACATATTATTAACAGCATCTCTGATGCGTCGCTCTATAATTGAAAACAATGATTAAAATAACAAACGTTTAACAATTTTTGCACAGAGATTGAGGTTATATATAACATACCTTTCCCCTATTGTTGTGTCCATAATCAACACAAAAAATTGAAAATTAAATAAATACTTAAAGAACATTACAAAATAAATTAACACATAATCACACATATTAAGCAAAAGGTGTCTCTGAAAACGGGGGACGTGATATTTCAAATTTTTCAGTATTAACCGTCTGTGATATACATTGTTAGCTTTATTTTAATATTTGACTGCATTTTGCTTAATATGTGTGATTATGTGTTAATTTATTTTGTAATGTTCTTTAAGTATTTATTTAATTTTCAATTTTTAATCATTGTTTTCAATTATAGAGCGACGCATCAGAGATGCTGTTAATAATATGTGTATACCTATATATTGACGAAATAGTAAGTAACTTAGATTTATATATGTAAAAATTGTGTTTAAAAGATGTTGTAAAATGAAATCATTTTTTAATAAAAAGGTATAGCCTGATGAGGATGGAGGATATCCATCGAAACGTCGCCAAATAAATAAATATGGTTTGTTCATCAATATCGAGGAAAACCTAAACTACTCGGAAATAAAACTGTTTGTATGTATAAATCTGAGTACATATCAAAAATGACGGAAATCTTTACTGACAATTAGGTCTGTAAAGTTCTAAAAAAGAATCCATTAAAAAATTTACAAACCGACACTTCAAACATTTTAAAAAAATTAAATAATAATGGTTTTTTAAAATATAATTATCATAACAATGCTCTCACTTGTTCTAACACTTGTTTAGCTAAAGGTTATGGGTTACCTAAAATCCACAAGATTAATAACCCTTTACGACCTATCATTTCGTTGGTTAACAATCCTACACACTTTCTTGATAAAATTGTATATACAGAAATAAAAACAGCTATTAAATGACCGAAATCACATATAAATAATAGTTTCGAATTGAAAGAGAAATTAAAAGAATACATAGTGGATAAGGATTATATTTTAATGTCGTTAGATGTAACTTCACTTTTCACAAACATTCCTTGCAACTTAGTTTTAAAGAGCTTAGAAAAAAGAATTTTCGCTATCAATAAAAAAATGTAATATTCCATTTATCGAAATTTTAGAATGTACGAAATTTTTATATAATAACACGTTTTTTACATTCAATGACACGTACTATCAACAGACTCATGGTACACCTATGGGTTCTCCTATCTCTCCACTTTTTGCTGACATTGTAATGGATGACTTGGAAAATGATTGTTTGGAAAAATTATTGACTTTACATAATTGCAAACCTCTTTTCTATTTTAGATACGTAGATGATACAATTATGTGTATTAAAAAAGAATATGTAGATTTAGTTATTAATACGTTTAATTCTTATAATAATAGTTTACAGTTCACTTTTGAGATGGAAAAAGATAATAAAATCAATTTTCTTGATGTAACCTTATTTAGAAATAATGGTCATATTGTAACAGATTGGTATCAAAAACCTACAGCATCTGGCAGACTTATCAATTATTTCGCAAACCATCCAATTCAGCCAAAGAGAAACGTTGTTTATAATTTGGTAGACCGAGCATTTTTGTTATCTGATGAATGTTTTCACTCTAAGAACTTTAAAATTGTCCAAAAGTTATTATTAAAGAACGATTATCCTATTAAATTTATAAAACAAAATATGCATTTTCGTATTAATAAAATAAAAAACAATAGAACCAATAAGCAGACTATTTCAAAAATTAATCGCCTTAGTTATGTATCACTTCCTTATACTGTTAATTTCGATAAATTATCAAGCATTTTATATTCTTACAACATTTAAGCACTACCATCAGTACAGAAAAGTTTTAAATCTATTATTAAATTAGGTAAAGACTGTACTAAAAAACTAGAACACACAAATGTTGTTTATAAATTTAAATGTAAAAATTGCCCTGCCTCTTATGTTGGTGAAACGAAACGTGCTTTAAAAACTAGAATTAAAGAACATGAAAACAATAAAAATCCAGATTCTGTGGTTAATCAACATGTATCTCTTTTTAAACATGCATTTGACTGGGATGGCGTAAAAATTGTGGATAACGAGTGCAATTACAGCAAACGTTTGATTTCCGAAATGATACACATAAAAATTGATAATAACAATATTAATAAGAAAGAGGATATAAAATTTTTAAATACCACTTATTTGCCAGTTCTTAGAAATTTAAATGCCTAATTGACAACCGTTTGACGTTTCCTGTGTTTACACTCGCTACGTATATAAACACGACGATGTACATTAAATGTAATAGATTATTTGTATTCAACTTGACGCATCGGTAATCCGATTAAAGGTACGAAATCTTTTGCTGTTAGTGTAATTTCATGTGTGCGTTTTCAATTGTAATTTTATTTTTTGTGTCTACTAAATAGCCTGAAGAGGTTGGCAGACCACGCCAACGAAACGTTGCCAGAAAAAATCTGTTTTTACGATTTTTTTTCTCCTTCGCCTCCGTCTGATCATTTATAAGTTTTTTTAAATTAACACCATGGAGAGTGATCACGTTATACACAAACTTAATTATTGAAAATGATTAATTATTTAATTTATATTTTTAACAATGAACAAATATTTGGCAATTTACAAATGGTTTCCGTACTTTCAGAATATTAAAAATAAATCTTTAAAATAGAAAAGGGTCAGGATAAACTCTTCCATTTCAAATGTTTATTTTTAAGAAAACCAATCTAAGAGTTAATAAAGTTTACACTAATATTAAATAACTAATACTTTTCATGTGCCTACATTAATAATGTATGTGTAATTAGATATTATTTGATGATAAAAAAAATTAAAAATCATGCAATCATTTTAAAGAGTACTATCTTAATTTGGAAGAAAATTAATTTTCAGATGTATATTTTATATATAATATTTATTTTTATTTTTAGATGATTTTGAGCAACAGTTGCCTTCTTTACATCTGTCATCAGTGCAACAACACGGTTTTAAATCTTTTGATTCTTGCAATAAAATATTCAATACTTTACATTCAACATTTTAATTTTACACTAAAGTACCTGATCTATTTTTAGAAACATCTGAGCAAATAAACTTTTTTGATGAGATGCCTGTCTTAAAAAATTCACCAAAGTGTTCAATTGATATAAATCCTAATTTATCTAATGATATGGTCAATAATAATATCCCATCAACCTCAGTAAATTCAGTAGAAGATTCATTTAATTTGAACTATAATTTACATGAAAATATTGATAAAATTACGGATGAAACTGCAGTTTATGGTGCATCAAAGGAAATAAATCTCACAACTGATGACAATTTGAATGACTCATCTGTAGACATTCCCAGATTATCAGACAACTATGAAAATAATTATAATCTTTCACACGTAGGCGACTATAGAAGTTTAATTTTGAGCGATAAAACGGATCGAGTGATTACAGATTCATATATAAATTATGAATCAGATTCGGATGAATCTATAAGAACTAGTGAAAAATATGTAAGTTGGAAACGAAAACGTAGAATAATATTAGATAGCAATTCAGATATTCCCAAAAAATTTAATAAAAATGAAAGTTCCAAAAACTCTTCCAAAGCGTCTTCCTCGAAGAATAAACACCAATTGAATCTTATTTATAAATCGAATTCAATAAATACGATGTCACATTCGGAAAGTAATTCTGAAGGTTCTACTACCGAAAACAGTTATAATGATACGCCACAGCAAAAAAACAAAAAAAATCATTCATATGAATGTGAAAATAACCTGACTGAAATTGAAGTAGATTTCCTTAAAAATTTACGAGTACCAGAATCCTCAGAAGGCGGTAAAAATTACGTAAAGGATGCATGTTGTCCATACTGTTTAAAATTATTTAAACGACTTGATAGACATTTAACAAGTGTTCACGCAGATCAAGAGACTGTAAAAAAAATACTTCGCCTCCCTGAAAAGTGTCCAGAAAGAATGAAACTTTATGCAACCTTACGGACTCATGGAAATGCTAGATACAATAAAGATCCAGTAATTAATACAACGGGAACATTGTTGGTTACAAGACGTTTAGCTATAAACAGAGGAATAAAAAAAAAAGAGTACAAAAAAATATTAGAAGACCGTAAAAAGAATAAAACTAAAGTTGGTGAACAAGATTTGAAAAAAAATGATTCTAGCTTACAAAGTAATAATTATAATTCTGAAAATAAACAGAATGATCATATAACCAAACAAAATTTAGATGATGAAACAGTTGAAGAAATGTCAACCTACAATCCTAAAGATTATGAATTTAAAGAAAGCACAGAAACAAAAAACACAATTAAAATTCAACGAATTCAATGTAACATCTGCTACAAATTCATTTCTCGCCGCAATAAGACAAATAAGGGGTCTTCTAAAGTAAGAGATATTTTGACTAATTGTCGCCGCAAATCAAAGTATGTTCATCCTCAATCATGCCTAAGAATAAGAAACAAGATATTTCCATGTATGCGCGAAGATGAAGTTTTCGACCTTATTAAATATGACGACATTATTATCAGTTATTTAAATGAAATTTGTGAAAGGTATGATCTTCCGGATCAAGATAAACTAATTAAAACGCACGCGCGTACTTTAGGTAAATTTTTATATGAGATGATTAAGTTGGACCCTACCATAACCGATCTAAAATCTTGTATAGACGCACAATATTGGCAGACCACTGTAATTGCAGTAAGAAACATATGTGGTTTTAATCCGAAAACAAGACTACTGGAATCTCCATCCACAGCACAGTTAATTGGATTTCTTTTAAATAAAATAATAAAATTGATGAAATTAATATGCAATCGAACAAAAGATAAAAAAGGTCTGAAAAATGTAATATCGTTTCAAACGGAATATGATAGCCACTGGCTCACAATGATTGGTAGTAAAATTGTATCAAGCCAGAATTACATGAAGAGAACTAATATTGGAAAAACAATTAATCAAATGTGTACGAAAGACAAAAATATTTTATTAGAGTTTCTTAATCAAAGAAGACACATATTGTACAATAAGTGTAAAAAAAAATTAACTAACGATTTGTATTTTTCACTTATGGCAACAGAAATGATATATTTGCAGTGCTTTAATGGAAGAAGGCCTGGCGAAACTGATAGAACTACCCTAAAAGATTATGAAAGCCGAATTAAATCAGACCAAAAAAATGAGTATTTTAGAAAATTAAATTATGTAGATCAACAAAGAATTAAAAATTATAGCATAATGGAGACGAAAGGGAAAAAATTACACGGGCTTAATGGAAGAGTTTATTTGAAACCCATTAATGAAGCAATTATTGATTTTCTCATAAAAAATAGAAAAACTATCGGCATAGCCCATGATAACGAATTCCTTTATGCTAATATAGTAGCACAACAAGACAAAAGTAGCCATTTAGATGCACATTCATCAATGAAATATCTAGTCAATTTATGTCACGAAAAATATAAAAAGTTTGAAGATATATCCGCAGTTACCGCAACAGGATTGCGTAAATATTTGGCAACCCAATACAAAGCAAGTTCTAGTGGACAACATTCTAATGAGTTAATGCGGCACATGGCTCATAATGAAGCTACTCACAATGCTCATTATAGAAAAACTACGGCCCAGGAAACAGCTGCTGTAACACAAATTTTAGAAAATGTACTAGAACTTGATACTGAAAATAACGATATATACAGCAGTGAAAAGATTTCAACTAATCATAATGACAGTACGATTTCAAATTCCATATCTCTTTCTCAAATATCTGACGATGAATCAGAAATAAGAACCAAGAAATATCTACACGTAAACATTTCAAAGAAAAAAGGTATGATATGATCTTAATCATTCCATAATATTCTTTACTCCCTCAGTCCATAAATCTAAATCCTAACACTTCCACTGTAACCGTTTGTAACTAATGAGTCGTTAGAAATAGCTATTCGAATCAAGTTTTTCTAGTATATTCAAAATAAATGGATACGATTTTTTTAAATAAAGCTATAATTAGTAAATTTGATGCAAAATTATATAATTCTTCAATAAAAGATAAGACACTGAAAAACTTATCGCTAATAAATTTTTTTTTAATTTTTAGAAATGTATATGAGATATTGTGCAATTTGCTTCATTTTTGAGCTTTACTATTTTGGGCTCTAAAAGTGAAGCACGTCGTGCAACTTAACCGATTAAACTATAAATTCCAGTCAATAATTTTTATTGCTGGTTTAAATAACTTCAAAGCAGTAGTCCTTACCTATTCCTAAACAGAGCACGTTTCCATATAATAATTTTTCATATAATATTTGAGCATTTGTCATTGACAATTTTGTTTTAATTATTCTCAGTTTAGATTTTATAAAAATAAGTTGGTTATTTTTAACTTAAAATTTTAAAATAATTTAAAATAATCAAAATAAATTCTATTTTGTCTTACTTAAATATGAAATATTTAATATTTTATTGATTTATTCGGTAATATTACTAACATCTATTTCCTGTTTTCAAGTTGCACGCAACACGTCAAGAAGGTCTTGGAGTACATCAGAAATTCTAAAATTTGGAGTAGCGTTTGCCAAAGAATTAAAGGCGAAAGTCTACCCTTCGCGAAGAAAACTTTACAAAGAAATGGTAAAATATCCATGTCTAAGCACTAGAGGAGAAGCTTCTATTCGATCAAGATTCCAGAATTTATTCAGGAAAATGAAATAAGAAACACAAATATTTAATAATAGTATTCAATAATTAATATCATTCATTATTTTATCCTTTAAATTTGAACTCTTCAGGGTTGAAAAAACTGTAACCATTGTCGCTAAAATTAATATAATCCCGTAAATCTAATAAAGTAAATAGTTTTTTCGTCTTACAAGTATTTGTAAATATTAAATATTTCTAACGAGTATATTGCTTTTAGGGACAATGGTAAGGCATTTCAGTGCAAAGATATTTATTTGCAATTTTTCAAATGTGATACATACTAGTGATTATGTATATGATTAATAATGACAAATTATTTATGATAGATATGCGAAACTGTTGTCTATATTATATTTAATATTTATCTCAGAGTAATATTATTATCACATATATTCATAGGTAACAATTGTTAATGAGTTCTTTAAAAACTAATGTTTTAAGTCACTAAAAGACTGTAATAATGATACTACATTTATTGTGTTTTATTTAGCTTATTGTGTTTTAAAGATGTTTGAGCGGACTTATTTTAAGAGGAATATTTCAAAAGAATCAAAACCTGCAAAGGAATTTCTTATATATTAAATGCTTTTTATAGCATTACAATTGAAAAGTATAAGTTCGTAAATTTAATAAATTATTAGATATGACTTTGCAAGTTTTAATTATTTTCATTTTCTGATTATTCAAAAAAAAAATCATTTTTGTTGAAAAAACAGTAGTATGTTTAACAATAATTTTTGATGGATAAGTAAAAAGAAAAGAATCGTTGGGCGTACTTGTAATGATTAGGTAATAAAATTTATCAGTTCAGCCATCAGTTTTTCATTTCAGTTGCGTTTGGCTAAACTAATAAATTTTATTCTTATGTATAAAGGAACATGTAACAATCTTTCCTATGCAAAAAGCTGTCAGTATAGTGTTTAAAACGCTATATATATATCACGTAATAATATTTATATATGATTCAAATTTGTACTTCATTTATTACATCATTTTATAATAAACTAAGTATAAAAAAGTAAATTATACATTTTTTATTGTCTTTTTTGAAAAAATATCGCTTATACTAGACGCTGTTGTAAAGTTTGCCAGTACAAATATTTGACTCGACAAAAGAGAGCATTTTCCAAGAAATTATTAAAAACTTATGGTTTTATCTTGAGAAGTCTAGCTAATGGTGCCTGATTTTTTGAAAAGATGCAGAAAACATATTCTAGGTAGAAATGTTAAAATTAAGTGAATACATTACTTATGTACATAATTTTATTTTTCAGCTTTCTGTAAAATTGAAAACTTTAAATAGTCCAAATTATATTATAAAGTGATTTGGTATTTTTCTAAATACACGTTTAATTAACAATCACATTTCCAAAAACGTTACTTGATTAAAGAAATCTCCAATTCTTACTACCACCCTTTTTCTACTTGTTATTATTTTAATTTAATATCTTGTATATTTTTTACTTAAACTCAATAAAAAGATTCTGAAATTGAAACAATTGAAATCAAAATACCAGCTGCAAATATATTTTATACATATCAACAGAACCTTTTAAACGAGTCATAGGTGTTAATTCTAAGTTACTAATAAACTTCTGTATATTTATTAAAGTATAGTAACTTTTAAAAAATTATGACATACCGCATTAAAAACATAGTTCCACTAACAGTAGTCCCGGCTTTACCCGTCGATTTATCGATAAATCCATAATAAAATGCAAACTGAAGTTGTTCGTGTGCTTGAAAATGACATTTTTCTTCAGTTGAACCTATTTAGCATGAAAAATTGTATTTTGCAATTGACAATTTAAAATTGGACTTAATTTAGAGGATTATTTATGGTAGGGATTTATTCAAAAATTTATGTAAATGATGTAAAATATAAAATGAATTTATTCGAAACTTTGTACACATTTATTCTTCGGCACTTTCATCATTAAAAAGTAAATTTAAAAACCGATAGGAACAAATCATGAATTCATTGTATATCCTGAAAAAAAAAATTATTTTAATTGCAAAATTCAAATTGTTGCATTTAACAATTGGATAAAAATATTCCATATTTATTTCGATTTTGTACTTCATAAATACAAATATAATTTGAGATATGTAAACTGTTTTTTCTATCCTTTACTGCGCAATCAATATTAAACAGTCTAATTAGCCTAGATATCTTATGTGCAAAAATCCCTGTTATGTCAAAAGCATCATCAAAGAAACTATTAATATTTAGGTGTTTTAATTTCTTATATGCAGAAATTTATCTGCAAGGTTGCTGCAATCATCTTCAAACTGGGACTCCTCTATGGAAAATGATTCCAGTGACTTCATCTTTGGCAAAACTTCTGCTAACTCTTTACTGCTGATTGTACTCTCTTCTATCGCAAGATGAGTTACAATTTTAAAATTTATGAAATGGAAGCAATCACCAACTCCGTGAATAAATCTTAATTGAGTGCGCCTTAATGAAGATTTGTTAGCGTTAAACAGCATACCTGAATAAAAAAATTATAATGTTACTAGCCATTTTCTCTCAGTCACTACAGCTCCTTCAGTTACTGCAATATTTATCATAATATATTTACAATTACCATCATATTCTAATAAGGGCCATAATATTTGGTACAATCTTTTGCCTGATATAAATTATAACACATATTATTTAAACAACATACAGTTTTATACACTTTGTTCATTATGATATTCATTTTATAAAAGTTGATTAATTCTATTTTCTCTCCATTTACAGACTTAATAATTAATTATTTAACTTTAATTACATTAATTATCATTTTTTATTCAAAGTAGAAACTCCTTGAAATTTTTTTCTGTTTTTGTATGCAGTAATAACAATCACATTGATATTAACAACAACAGCGACTTATTTACCCTTTTTACAACTTTTTAAGCATATTTGTTAAAATTACGTTCATCAGAAGAGAACCCCAACCATGTAATTGATAATTATCAATAATACTATATTATAATACATTAGTGAAACCTTAAACTACAATTTTTAACTTTTTTTACAACTATTTCAACATATTTGGATATATATTTGTACTCTTATTTAATAAAACGTGCATACAAAACATTGCAATCTTTTTATGCATTTTAAAATTACGTTCATAATAAGACAGTCACAAACGTACACGGAGAAAACGTTTAAGTAAATTTTACTATACTGTCTAGGAATCGGGGGACAGTCTCAACTTTTAAAAGTTTTTTCCTATCCTTAAAGTAAATTTTATAAAATATTCAAGAAAAAATTACTAAAGGTTTAGTAAAAATTGAGATAAGTAATATTTACAAGTTTTGGTTTGCGCTTTTTACAAAAGAGAGTACAGAAATTTTACTAAACAGTATAGTAAAAATTCTCTTGACGGAGCAGCTATTCGCTTGTAGAGAGAGGGTATAGGTGCGCGTGATGCGCGATTCATTGTCAGTTTGCAGCGAGGGGCAGAACCGCGGTTTCATGTTACTGACGCATAAATTCTTGGTAGGCCGCGACGATGATCAAGGATTTTGTTTTGCCGCGCGGAGAAGGAAGAGAGAAAGTATTTGTTTCGACAATAGTGCAGTTCTGTTCGTCGATGTAGGTGGCGACCTGTAATCAAGTACAGCGAATCGCAAGTGGTCAACTTTTAGTTCGGTTAATATATAGGTTACTTGCGAATGCGTTAAACAATATTTCAAGATTGTAAGTAAGCGTGTAAAAATAATTAAACAAAAATACCTACCTTCTTCAAGTTCTACAAAGATGTCTATCAATACGAATAATAATGTCTGAGAAAAAAAAACAAATCAACGATCTGAATTTGTTTAGCTTTCTATACAATTTTAGCTTTTAAAATGTTTGTATAAAAATTACTATACTGTTTAGTAAAATTTGCATAAATTTAAAATTACTGTACTGTGGAATTTTTTCAACACCTTGAATCTGTTCTCGGCTTACTATACAAGTTTAGTAATTTTTCGTACGCATCTGAGCAAATAACACAAAAACTTTTTCTCCGTGTATAAATGGGAGTATATTATTTAGACCAATATTATCAACAACTTTTTCAACTGTTTAATTATATTTGAAACTGCATTTATACTACTATTATTAAAAAGAACAGTTATATCCATTTTTTTAATCTTTTTACACACGTGAAAATTACATTTATAGTGTCACAAAATACGTTCTACATTCATCAAATGTTTAAACACTAATTATTAGTATTTTATGCAGAATAAAGTGTATACTGTGTTAAAATATTGAATAAATTGTATTCTGTACATGTATAAAAAGATGTTTTTAAATTCAAATAATACTGTATGTAATATTTTCTGTAAGTAAATCGTGAACAAAATTCAATTAAATTATGAATAATATTTGCTGCACAAATTGGCAACACATGTATTAAAAATGTGTTAATATGTACTATAAATTTTGCATCATTTATTGTTGATTTTTTGGGTAACAAATATTATGTGTATAATAATTCTACTTAGTTTTTTACTTATCAAATATAGCCGCACAATTAAAACTCAAACTTAAAACTAAAATAAAATTCATGACTTAATTGTTTGCAAATGATGATTATATTAATAATACATATACGTGTATGAACAGGACCCTGCCTTAATATCAATCAAACTAATATCAAGACATTTAATCCATTTCATACTTTTTATTTATATTATAATACTCCGTAATTATGCTTCATATTTGGAGAAAAGAAAATTGTTTGGAACCAACAAGCTATTTAAATTTAATTAAAATCTTGCCTTGTATAAAATCTGTATTTATTTTTATTCTCTAGCTTGTAATCAAAACAACACATACATACACACACTCGATGCCTTTCAACGGCTATTATGCTTACGCTTACACTGCCTAAATTTTGTAAACAAAACTCTGCTCAAATCTTGCGTTCTCGCGATGTTTCGAGTCGCAACTTTAGTGTCGCGTACTCGCTTACACGCAACACATCGCTTTGAAATAAAAGCAACACTACGCTATTTATCGCTTTCTTTATCAAACCTCTCTATTTTTTTATCCCTATTCTAGTCGTCCACTTGCATACGCACCAAAGATTTTTTCAACGCATTTCAAACTATATTAAAAAAATGTTCATAGAGAATGTTTTAGACCTTTTATACGTATTAGAAATACATTCAAACTATGCCCGTCCCAAGCTTATAAATGTAGAGAAAAATAGAATAAATCAACTTTTATAAAACGAATATCAAAATAAACAAAGTTTATAAAATTGTAGGTTGTTTAAAAATATTACATTGTATAATTTATAGAGTATAAAAAATTGTACAAAATATTATGGTAACTTATCAAAATATCACGACTATAATTAAAATGTTTCCTCAGATACTTTCCCTCACTTACCCTTCGTATATAAGAATAAAACATATATTTAGCAGTTTAATATCTAATAAAAAAGCGTCGAATGTTCGACGCCGGGCGCTGGACGATATTTGAGAAAACAATTTTATTATAGATTTTTTAATTTTAATTTTTTTTAATTTATCCCTGCTTTAAATATCCTTTCTCTTCACATTCATCCATGTACCTACATACCTATATTATCAACCAGCCATTAAAAAAAATTTTTCCCTCTCTTAACCCCCCATTCCTTCAACCTTATCCCGCTACCTTCACACACTTACCCCCACATATATAACATATAATATTGATACAGGGTGTTCAAATAGTTCCGGGACGCCCGGATAATTCGCAGGATACATTATTTTTTGTAGGGGTCTAGGTGCACCCTTCAGTAATTTTCAATAAGGAATATTATGGTGACCTTTATTTTGACCACGGCAATGACCTTCAAGGTATTGACATATATCGACAGGGTGACCTCTGCAGGTCAAACTAAGATCACATACGTACAGTTACGTAAATCCGTAAAAATCATGCAGGATTACTTCCGGAAAAAATTCTCAAGGTTAGTCTAGTACTTCGAAGAGGAGTTCAATGGTGACTTCCTACGACCTTGAACCTCACTTCTAAGGTCATTCCAAGGTCAAAAATTTTTTCAACTGGAATACTCTCTTTTAACACTGTCCATCAAAAGAAGGGGAAATTTTACGTTTCACTACGTACTGAGTCCAAGGTAAGAATAACCTCTAGAGGTCAAGTGAAAGTCATTATTAAGGATTAGCAAAATAGCAAATAAACTCTTCACGTTTTGGTATTTACTTTTAGCATTACCCACGAACAACTACGTAGTAAATATTGTTCCCTTTGGGGTACTTGATTAGTATGAGTCCCCTTGCCTCTCATGTTTCGGGGTGCTTGATTAGCGTGAGACCCCTTGCCTTTTACGTTTTGGAGTGCTTGATTAGCTTGAGTAAATTTGGTAACAAAAACCTAATTACAAAATTAAATTTGTTAAATATTAACATATTAATTTATGTAAAACAATCATTTATACATTGTACTTTCTTTTACAAAGCTTTAAAAAGTATTTTTAAAAAAATAATTGATTACATTTAGTCCAAAGCCATACTTGTATTTTTTATTTTTATTAGTTCAGTTAGGTTGGCACTCGGGTTGATTTTTGGATGGACACAACTAAGACATTATTTCCAATAAATTTGTAGTATATCGAGTTGTACCCTCTTATTGATCTTGTAGCGGTCTAAAATGATGATGTTATACATAGAGAATTCAGAGAAGAAAGATAGAATAATTAACATAACCTTAATCTTTGTGCAAGTTCAACATAAAAATATCTGTTACTGCTTTTGTGTTTTGATTATAGAGCGACACATTAAAGATACTGTGGTGATTATACCTAATGCAATATTTATGCAATAATTGACCTAATAGTAAGTAATTATACATGTATTAAAAAAATTTTGAAAGTGTAAAATGTTGTAAAAATGATTAATTTAATAAAGGTTGTGACAAGGTGATTCGACACCTGTCACAGAATTATTAATTAATTGTTAACCAGCTATCCTTACACGTATCCTACCTACCCGGGTACCGCACACACACTATCCTTATAAACCTCACCCACGAATATCCCCACGAAAACCCGTAAACTGAGTATTTCCCCGCATTCCCCGCACGTACAACGCACTCACCAAGAAAAAGAAGGAATCGGCTGATCGAGCGACTTCGACATTAACGAAGTGGGACCCAGCTGACTACCCGAATCGGCAGCGCTATCGTCGCTCGTCGACGTTGGGCCGATCGTACGGACGAGCTCTCGCCTCGTGGCAAATAGAGCGCGGCGCGCATGCGCGCGCACGAATGAGACGAGCCGAGTGCCGACGGAGAGCAGAGCTCCGTGAACTACGGTCGAGAGTGCTTGGTCGCGGTGTGATTTATTATTGTATCGGCTATCTTAACGATTTATTGCTCGATTTTGTTGTGTGAGCTGAACAGAGCGTGGCAGCGATTTCGAGACTTTTATCAATCGGCTGCAGTTACGAAAGGTGAGTGCGTATGGTGCACTTTCCCCTTTTCTTTTATCGGTCGCGAATTCCCGGTCCGCCCGCGTGTGTGTGCGCGTATTATTCCCCGCCATCTTAACGTTGACTCTCTCCCGCGTTTCCCCTCTTTCCCCCCGGCGCTACGCTGAGCGATCGCGTTAGATTAATTAATTTAATAGATTACAATCGACTGGTGCCCGACTTCGATTGAAAATAAATTGTTGTTTCTTGTCTTGTCAGTTAATAAATCCTAGTGTTAATTTTATAATCTCCCCGCGTATTTATTTAAGTAGTCCCGCACCCTGATCCCCAGTGCGGCGTGACAAATGGCGCCCGACGTGGTTTAATGGCATGGGATCATAGTTTTTTTTCTCTTCTTAGTCGGAAAAATTGCGTTTTTTTTAACTAGTGTAAATTGTTTTTTTTAGTTTTCTAAAAATAAGTTGTGTAAAATTGGTGCGACAAATGGCGCCCAATGTAATTTTAGAATAATTGAATTAAATAATTTAAGTATTGGTTCAGTATTGGACACCAATACATTAATTAAATTTATATAATTTTTCGGTCGCGATAGAAAAATAGTTGCGAAGGCCTTGTGGCATATATACATATATATTTATACATTGCGCATAGGAAATAAGCGTGACTTCGCGGTTTGTGCGAAGCGGTCCGCCATCTTGCCCCCCGAAAATTGTAATAGCACACACGTGGCGATCGGAAGATATTCATTTTTCATTTTTTTTTCTTTTTCCTTGTTGTTATCGTTAACAAGGTAATTACAATTAAAAATTGTAAAATTAATTATTGATAATATATTTTTTTTTTCTCGATATATAAATCTTGAAAAATAAGTTCGTTTTCTAATAAGTTAAATAATTCGGACGCGGACAATAGAAAGATGGAAAAAGAAACTATTCCCCAGAAAAATTACGGTCGCGGTTACAAAAACCAAAATTGGACACCTAGAACCTCGGAAGGAGAACAAGGTTACCCGAAAAAACCACAATCCCCACCATATAGAGGAAACTTCAACCCAAACCAGGAATACTCACAAAGGGCAAGGAACACAAATCCCAGAGATAAAGTAAAAGAACCCTGTTTCAGATGTGGGAAAATGGGACACTGGGTAGCAGATTGCCCAGAACCAAGAAAATGTTTTGGCTGTGGCCAAATAGGAGTAAGCAGTAAATACTGCGAAAAATGCTACAATAATCAGGGAAACTTCAATCAGAGGAAATAGAGGGCCATATTTCCTCAGCATTTGCCCCGGAAGGGCCCCATACAGACAAATCCCATAAACCCCAATCCCTGATACAAAAAACCCCCAGAGTTGATCCCAGACTATTCTTTAACTTAGAATTAAACGGTAGACTATTGGTAGCTTTATTGGATAGTGGTTCAGTTCACTCATTCATTGGAAAGGGAATGAGTGGAATATTGGGAAGCAAATTACGACCATCAAGGTGCACAAGTGTTAAGGTTGCAGATGGGACACAGGTTCCAATACAAGGGATAGTAGAGATTAAAATTAAATTGGACGAGGAAGAAATCACAATGCCCTTTCAGGTTGCTGATGGGTTGCATTATGATTGTATTTTGGGAATGGATTTTAAAAGGAAGGCTAATATTAAGGTAGATTTTACGAATGATACTTGGTGGACAAATAAAGGGATAATTCACCAATTCTACCCTTATGGCGAAGACCCTAGCTGCTTCCCCGCGATAGCTAGTATCGGTGGACTAGTTAGAGCAACCCCAGAACAAATTCAACAATTCAACAAACTGTTGGATGAATTAGTTCCCCCTACCCCGAAAACACTAGGAGTAACCAATATAACGGAACACAAATTGAAGTTAATAGATAACAAACCTATTCGGCAGCGGAATAGAAGGTATTCCCCAAAAATGCTCAAAGCAGCCTATGAGGAAGTCGATAGGATGTTAAGAGAAGGAATAATAGAACCGTCGGATAGTCCTTGGTGTAGCTGCCCGGTTATAGTACCCAAGGCAAACGGGAAATACAGGTTCTGCATTGACTATCGACAAGTCAATGCAGTAACTAAAAAGTATGCTTATCCATTGCGGAATATGGATGACATACTAGATCAGCTTAGGGAAAGTAGATACATAACCAAACTCGATCTCTCGCAAGCCTACCATCAAGTTCCCCTTGCCCCCGAAAGTCGAGAGATAACGGCGTTTGCGGTTCCCGGTCGCGGTCTATTTCAGTTTAAAAGAGTCCCCTATGGATTGACAAATGCCCCCGCCATGTTCCAGCAAATAATGGATAAATTAATAAGACCAGAATGGGAACCTCATGTCTTTGCCTATTTAGATGACATAATCATCACGGCCAAGACATTTGAGGAACACATACAGTGGATTAGGATAGTCCTTACAGCGCTACGGAAAGCAAACTTACAGATAAATCGGGAAAAATCGGAGTTTTGCTGCGCTGAGGTAACATATTTGGGTTACATAGTAAACGAGGATGGTTTAAAAACTAATAGTGATAAAATTAAACCATTGTTGGAATATCCAGCCCCAACTAACCTGAAACAATTACGTCGGTTTACAGGGATGATTGGCTGGTATGCCAGATTTATTGATAGATTAGCTGAGTACAAAATACCGCTAAATTACTTAACTCGCAAGGACGTAAGATGGCACTGGAAAGCCGAACAACAGGAAGCTTTTGAAAAGCTAAAACTTGCCCTAACCCAAGCCCCCGTATTAGCCCGACCGGATCTATCCCTGCCCTTTACCCTGCAAACGGACGCGAGCGATTACGCTATAGCGGGAGTGCTGACTCAGGAAATTAACGGAGAGGAGCACCCCATTTATTATGTCAGTCGGTCACTGACGAAAGCAGAAAGGAACTATACAGTAACTGAAAAAGAGTACTTGGCAGTCCTTTGGGCAGTGGACCGTTTACGAGGTTATCTTCAGGGTGAGGAATTCACCGTCATAACCGATCACCATAGTTTGTTATGGCTGAAGAACATTAAGGATCCTACTGGCAGACTAGCTCGATGGAATACGGTACTACAAAACTATAATATTAAATTTGTTCATAGAAAAGGGGCATTACACAAAGTACCGGACGCCTTATCAAGAGCTTATGAGAATCAGGAAGCTGTAACAGCAGTGGGACCATTGGACGTGGAAGACCCGGAATATCAAAAGCGAATGGCCGCAGTTATAAGATCCCCGAAAAAATACCCAGATTTAAAAAAAGAAAATGGTTATTTATATGCACACCGCCCCAATCCCTTGGTTGACCCCCTAATCCCCGATTTGGACGCATGGAAGCTCATACTCCCCAATAAAGACCGACCCAAAGCCCTATTTGAAGCACATTACTCCCCACAATCTGGTCACCTGGGAATGGACAAGACATACGCAAGGGTAGCAACATACTACTATTGGCCCGGTATCTATTACGACACCTGCAAATTTGTAAAAGCCTGTCAGGAGTGTCAAGCCCACAAATCATCCCAGCAACCCCCAGCAGGTATCATGGAGGGAAGAAACATTGAAGGGCCATGGACTGTGGTAGCAGCGGACATAATGGGTCCAAAACCACCATCCAAGTCAGGTTACAAATATATAATAGTATTTGAGGATCTGTTTACCCGGTACATAGAAATGAAACCTTTACGGAAAGCGGACGCGAAAAATGTATTAACAGCTTTTGATGAGCTAGTAATCAACCGATGGGGATGTCCAAAGTACCTTATTACGGACAATGGAACGGAATTTTCAAATAAATTGATAACGGAAAGGTTAACGGAATACGGAGTAATTCAATCAACAATTCCCCCGTATCATGCCCAAGCTAACCCGGTAGAACGCGTAAATAGGAATATAAAGCCCATGATAAATAGCTACCTAGATCAGGACCACAGGGAATGGGATAAACACCTAGGAGAATTTTGTTTTGCTCTTAATAGCGTAGTCCACTCATCCACCAAATATTCCCCAGCTTTCCTAAATTTCGGTAGAAATCCCACCCCGGTAGCCTTACTAAAAAAACACATAGAGTCCCCATCCCTAATTCCCCAACCAGATACGGAAACATGGTCAAATAGAGTAAAAAGATTACCCATAATCTATGACTTGGTAAAAAGGCATATCGACAAAGCAAACGATAAACATGCCAAATATTATAATAAGGGAAGGAGAGAAATAACCTTCCAAGTGGGAGATTTAGTCTGCAAACGGAACCACGTTTTGTCCTCTGCGGATGATAACTTTGCTGCAAAGCACGCACCAAAGTTCATAGGCCCTGCAAAAATAGTAAAAGTTTTATCCCCAGTGGTTTACTTGGTCGAGGAAGAGGATACAAAACGGCAGACAAAGGTATTTGTAAATGACTTAAAACGATATGTTCCTCCCCGTTACCCTAATCAGTTTAAAAACCGTATCCCTGAGAAACCCATATCCAGCAGAAAAGAATCGCGGTCCCCAGTAAATCCAATCCCCGAAATCCCAAAACGTAATAGAGGTAGACCAAGGAAAATGAAACCCCAAACAAACATAAGTATTGGAAACTCCCCACGAATGAAATTAAGGTCGCGGACATAAAAAGCAATCCAGGAGGCAATGATGAAAAGAGAGGAGAGGGAAAGATAAATGAAAACTAAAGGTAAGGAATGCTTTAGATGGAACGAGCTGGAGAGACGGCATCGGCCCGGCAACGAGGACGAGGACGCGGAAGATTCGCGTCTCGCCCGACGGAAATGCCAAAGCCAGGGAACGAGGAATTGGCGGAGGCAATGGCCAGGATGGCAATGAGGGAGGCACCGAATAGAGGGTGCCCGGGTACCAGAGGATGTACCCGCGGCGGTCGCCACCTGTGTGAGGACCCTCGTTTTAGAGCCACCATGGCCAAGACAGAGAGGAGAGAGGAAGTATCACAGATGGCGGCGATAGACACACCGGTCATGAGGCGACCGCAGACACCGCCACCAGGACAATCCTTCCCCCCTCTCACCATGTCCCCAAATCCTTTCCCCGTACAACCTCTTCCTACCATTTCCCACCCAGTATACAATCCCGCCACACGGCAGTACACGTACATCCACGTCCCAGCACCTCTTCCCTTATTTCCCCAATACCACCATATCCAAAACCCCTCACCACTCCCATCCAAATCCCCAGAACCAAAACCCTCCACGGTTGTCCCCGAAATCTCCCCCGCTCCCGCCCAAAACTTGACCACGTCATATTCCCCCGCTTCTACCCAAAACCTCCCCGCCCAGAATTTCCCCGCTCCCCCACACTACCCACCTACCCCCGCGCAAACCATCCCCGAACCCATAATTAACCCCGCCGCGCCCATCATAAACACCCCAAACCCCCAGGAACCCAGGGAAATCCCATCGCTACTCACCATGCCCAGAGTCTCAAAACCAGACCAAACTAGGTTAGAGGAGGAGAAGAGGATCTGGGAAGGAGTACCTCGACCTCCCCAAGATCAATGCCGGCAAGGATGCTGGAACTGCGGTGGAACAGGCCACAAATTCAACACCTGCTCCTCACCAAGGGCCATGTTCTGCCGAAACTGCGGCTGGAAAGGCGTGTTGAACGTATCCTGCCCTCGGTGTGGAGAATACCACCGAGAGGTTCTCCGCAAGAGAAAAGAGTTGGCCAAAAAATGGGCCTAACTATTACATATATATATATTTTCTTTTTTATAGTTTTTTTAAATAAATAAATTCCTATAGAAAATAAGCGATTATATATTATAATAAGCTTGTATGGGCAGCCAGTAAATAGGTAGTATAAGAGAATTGATAATAAAAATAATAGTGAAATAGGAAACACACACAGCGCGAACACTACACAAAGATTGGAGCAGCCAAGCAGTTACACATCACACCGAAAAGCAGATAACACCGGTCATCTTAGGTTAAGTAATTAACTAGGAAATTTTGCTTCTCTTATAGCGGCATTCCCCGAAGTTACGACTCCGCGTAACTTCAGTTTGGCGGGGGGGAGTTGTGACAAGGTGATTCGACACCTGTCACAGAATTATTAATTAATTGTTAACCAGCTATCCTTACACGTATCCTACCTACCCGGGTACCGCACACACACTATCCTTATAAACCTCACCCACGAATATCCCCACGAAAACCCGTAAACTGAGTATTTCCCCGCATTCCCCGCACGTACAACGCACTCACCAAGAAAAAAAAGGAATCGGCTGATCGAGCGACTTCGACATTAACGAAGTGGGACCCAGCTGACTACCCGAATCGGCATCGCTATCGTCGCTCGTCGACGTTGGGCCGATCGTACGGACGAGCTCTCGCCTCGTGGCAAATAGAGCGCGGCGCGCATGCGCGCGCACGAATGAGACGAGCCGAGTGCCGACGGAAAGCAGAGCTCCGTGAACTACGGTCGAGAATGCTTGGTCGCGGTGTGATTTATTATTGTATCGGCTATCTTAACGATTTATTGCTCGATTTTGTTGTGTGAGCTGAACAGAGCGTGGCAGCGATTTCGAGACTTTTATCAATCGGCTGCAGTTACGAAAGGTGAGTGCGTATGGTGCACTTTCCCCTTTTCTTTTATCGGTCGCGAATTCCCGGTCCGCCCGCGTGTGTGTGCGCGTATTATTCCCCGCCATCTTAACGTTGACTCTCTCCCGCGTTTCCCCTCTTTCCCCCCGGCGCTACGCTGAGCGATCGCGTTAGATAAATTAATTTAATAGATTACAATCGACTGGTGCCCGACTTCGATTGAAAATAAATTGTTGTTTCTTGTCTTGTCAGTTAATAAATCCTAGTGTTAATTTTATAATCTCCCCGCGTATTTATTTAAGTAGTCCCGCACCCTGATCCCCAGTGCGGCGTGACAAGGTATAGCCTGATGAGAATGGCGGACTTCCATCGAAACGTCGCCAATTAAATAGTTACTTGGTTTGTTCACTAAAAATCGACCTAAACATTTTTCTTTGAATCGATTTGGACGATTAGAAATAAATTATTACTTGACCTCTAGATGGTTACTTTTACCCAGGACTTAATGTGTAGTGAAACATAAAATTTCCCCTCCTTTGGATTGCCAGTGTTAAAAGGAAGTAATCCAGTTGAAAAAAATTTTTATCTTGAAATGACCTTAGAAGTACTTCGCCGAAGAGTGCAATGGTGACTTTTCCTGCGTTCAACACAGGAAGTCACCATTGAATTCCTCGTCGAAGAACTAGGCTAACCTTGAGAATTTTTTCCGCGAGAAATCTTGCATTATTTTTACGGATGTACGTAACCCAATTTTGTAAAACAATTTTGGTGTTTTATCGAGTAGTGGGATTTCATAAGTTTAACAGAAACATGGTTAGAACAAAAGGATATAGAAAATGTTGAGAAAAAGCTGTCTAAAGAATATAAATGGGAAATAATTGCAGGTATAAAAGAATATAAAAAGAAAGAGCTCGGAAATTAAAAGAGTAAACGCAAAAAGAAATATTTTGTCAGTTTACAATTCAGGCAAAATAGATAAAATATGGGAGAAATTAGATGCATGGGACTATTTAGAAGAGGATAGTATGATAATAGGGGGTGATTTTAACATAAAAATAGGTGAAGAAGGAAAAGCGATAGGGATGGTACAGAAAGGAATAACTTTAAAATGATCAAGTAAAGATAAAATACTCAGTAACGGTGGGAGAGAGATGATAGATTTTGTAAAGAATAAGTAATTTTAAATGGGAATACAAAAAAATGACAGTGATGGTGAATTTATTTTATTGATGATCACCTGAAATGAGGAAACTAGGTAGAATACTAATAGATGGGTTATAAAGTGTTCGGAAAATATTCTCCCGAAAATTCTATTGCAAATCCTTAGATCGACGCGAGCTTCAACCACCGTCGGGAGTTATACACGACTCGCGACACACACTAACACAACTTAATATCAATTCAATCATTTAGTAAAACTCAAGAGATAATTCTCATTACTCTTGTATGCTTAACTACAAGAATAATAATGTGCTCGCATACGTCAGCCAGGTGCAAGAAGCACATTCTTTCGCACTAGCAGGCTGGTTCCTGGGAGCAGCAGAAACGACGACTCAAGGTGACACCAGGGACGATAATTTATACTCAGCTTCTCACTCCAATCTCTAAGCGAACACAGACTAGTTCAAATTTAATTCAAATTCAATTCTTTATGCCGAGACAAACTTCAATTATGGGTGTGCTTATCATCAAACAATCTGAAGAACTTGCCAATCTATCAAGATTCATTATCCGTTGTCAAACCCGTATTTCAGAAGCAAAAGTATCATTAACTTTGTAAATGTGTAAATAAATTGAGTACCTAAGAAATCATCGTGCAGTGCAATAAAACAAGAAAGGCAAGGGATAATAATACAAATAATATTACAGAAGTGTCATGGAAAAATTACTTCAAAGAATTACTTAAGGGAACTGAAGAATGTATAAAAGCATATTACCCGCAAGACAAGCTGGATTTAGAAAAGGAAGGTTGAATCTAGATAACATATACGTACTAAATTATATAACGCAAAGAGAAAAGAGAGAACAACCGTCAGGTATACTCTATGTTAATTGACCTAACGGCATCGTATGACACTGCGATTATAAAATACTGAGGAAAATAACGCAAGAAAAGGGTATTAGTAAATTTATAATTGAAAAAGTAAAAGGAATATATGAGAAGACAAAAGTTAAAAACAAAGTATAAACAGGGTGTACACAAAAAGTTTGGATAAAGACAGGAATTAGGCAAGGTTGCGTGATTAGTCCGATATTATTCTCCCTTAGATTTAGAAAAGCACTTTAGAGGGGTCGGAGGATATGTGTAGATAAAACAAGAATTTGGTCTCTAGCATATGCTAATGATGACGTAGTACTGTTAACTAGCAATAGGGTCACTTTACAAGGCATGTTTGATACATTAAGAAATTTCTAAAAAATAGAGCACTTATCTTTAGCAAAGAAAAAACCAGAAATGGCATTGGAAAGGAGGCAACATAGAAGAAATTAAAACTTTCAAATATTTAGCCATTATATTTAACAGTGAGAGTAATTATAAGGATCATTTAAAAGAATTAAAAAAGAAAGGTATAGCAGCAGCAAAGAAAGCCTGGGGTATGGGAAGAAAGAAAATGCACAGGGGATTTTAATAAAAGAATGTTCATATTTAACGATATAGTAAAGTGTCATGAAATATGCTTTAGAGATATGGGGATGGGCTAAAAGGAAAGAACTTGAAAAAAATAAAAGTAGTCTATATAAGATAAATACGAAAATTTGATATCTGGACATCGAAATATATTACAAAAACTTACAAGGGGAATGCATGGTGAATGGAGAACGGATCTTATCCAAACTTTCGGATATGGTATGTAATAGAAAAATATGTGTATGAAAAGATATTTTACGACATTTAAGGGGATGTCGGAGCTATAGCCTCCGTCGATAGCCGCTCGATCTCGAGGCTTCGAATGGCGCTGCGGTCAGGTGGCCATTTCGACAATAAATGTTCTTCAAACATAAATTATAAATTTTACAGCTACATAGAGCTGTTGAAAGATATTTTTCCCCCTAGCTATGACTAAAATTAAAGTAATTGTAATATTACTCTTGGCAGCAAATGTTTATTTTTTTTAAAGAAATGTGAAATACGTTACGTATAGCATTACGGCAGATATAGACTCAATGAATACCAAAAGTATTTCACATTTCTTTAAAAAAATAAACATTTGCTGTCAAGAGTAATATTACAATTACTTTAATTTTAGTCATAGCTAGGGGGGAAAGTATCTTTCAACAGCTCTATGTAGCTGTAAAATTTATAATTTATGTTTGAAGAACATTTATTGTCGAAATTGCCACCTGACCGTAGCGCCATTCAAAGCCTCGAGATCGAGCGGCTATCGATGGAGGCTATAGCTCCAACATCCCCTTAACGATAATTTATTGATAGACATGGATAAACAAATTTATACATAAACGGACTCCTCTAAGACGCAATAATTCTAGAATTTAATCAATTATTTAATAAATCTGCGTCAGAGTGAGGCTTAGCAGCAAAAATAGCAGTGCAAAAGGTCATGGATCAAATAATTCTTGCAGTAGAAATATTTTTCGAAATTATAGTTCATTGACTGCTGTATGATATATAAGAAGTGCATTATTGCACAATCTAAGGAGGTTTTAAACGAATCTACATAAGCAAAGGTGAAAGTACCTATTTGTAGAAAAAATTAAACTTAAAAATGATTCTATTTATCTTAAACCTTAACAGCATTTCAACTATCAAATCAAATGGAGCAAGAATCAAAAAGATGATTTACTGCAAATCTTTAGACACATAGTCTTCGTAAATGATTTTTTCGCTGTCTTTGTCATGATTTTACTAAATAATACAACTTATTTTGGCATTATTAGATCATACAGTGTTCCACTAGGAATAAATGTGCTTATGTTTGTTGATAAATTTTTACCTCTGCACCAAACCATCAAGAATAGGACGAGGTCCAAAGAAGCAGAGCTGAAAACTTATTTTATCACAGCAAATTTGATTTATTACTGGGTCAAATGTTAGTACCAAAAGAGTCGAGAAATAGATTCATTTAGCAATCTAACAAATAAAAGTAGTTTGATATAAATATAAGTAAATTTTTATAATATATTTTCTATTAATATTTGAACTATAAAAGTGTGGAATGACTAATTATGAGATATGTTATTAAACACTCTATATTGAACAATATTAAAAAGTTAGTTTAGACAAAGTAATATAAAAGCACTCTAGTTGTGCGCAACGTTTTAAGAATTTCACTATTGCAAAGTCAGAAAAAAAATTTGGAACTATTTAGTATGTAATCTAAAAATTAAATAGTATCCTATTAGATGGCATTAGGCAAGGACACGCATTTGCACTTTTGCTGAGTATTTTAAGTAATAGTAAGAAAGGTAAAAATAATAATACTACGTAACGGAGTGACATTTGGAAAAAGGAGGAATAAAAATGTACGAAGGTATCGGGGCGCGAACCCACGATCCCGAGAGCGCGAGGTGTACAGCCTACCCACTGCCCTCCTGCACTGCACTGCCTTATGCTTACTGCATAAAATACATCGCTCATATCCGTGCACATGGCATCGAGACTTCTCAGCTGTCTGGCCATCTGCTCGAATTTTTCGTACACTAAACTACGAAACTAGTTAATCTTATACACTTTTATAAACGGGTTCTACTAGATGTATGATTATTCTTCCTCAACGGGTAAGGGGAAAATATCAACCATTTACGCCTTCTAAAGTAGTGAACTCGGGATGAAATCCGCTGCATAGAGTAATTTATGTACTGCATAAAATATATCGCTCATATCCGTGCACATGACATATAGATTTCTCAGCTGTCTGGTCATCTGCACTACTTTCTCGTACACTAAACAACAAAACTAGTTAAACTTATACACTTTTGTTAAACAGTTGTACTAATTGTATAGTAATTCTTACCCAACAAGCAAGGGGAAAATATCATACATTTAGATAAACTGAAGTAGTGAACTCGAGTTCAAATCTGGTGCATGGATTAATTTATCTATTCCATAAATATATCACTTTTGCTAATGAATCGTACTAGAAGCATGATAATTCCTTCCCAACATACAAAAGAAAAATATCATACATTTAGGACATCAAAAGTAGTGAACTCGATTTGAAATCCGATGTATAGTGTACAGTGTAATGTGTATACAGTGTGTACAGCATAAAATATATCACTCATATCCGTGTCCATGATACCGATAATTCTGCGCTGTCTGGCCATCTGCTCGAATATCCCATACACTAAACTAAGAAAATAGTCAATCTTATACACTTTTATTAAGCGGTCGAACTAGATGTATGATAATTCTGTCTCAACAGGTAAGGGGAAAATATCATACATTTAGGCCTTGTAAATTAGTGAACTCGGGTCAAATCAGGTTCATAAAGTAATTTGTGTACTGCATAAAATATATCGCTCATATCCGTGCACATGGCATCGAGACTTCTCAGCTGCACGGAAAAAGGAAAGCAGCAGCAACAGCGCTACCGGCAGCGCCGAGGGAGCTGCCCATGGCAACCAAAAACGTACTACCGATCACAGCGTGGTGGGGGGCCCGGCGCTAAATTCCGTTTTGTCTAGCAGCATTTGCGAATCTGCCCGGCACCTGTTCTTCGGTGCCGTATCCAAACAACGCAGTCTAATGTATACTATACATAATTAATTTCGTAATCGTAATTCGTATTAGCAGTTTCAAACAGATACTTCAACGGATTTTAACTGCGTTATGGACGAGTATGTAGAAAAGACGTTGAATAATTGGAATTTATCCGATCTCCTGTACTTTTTCACGGGTATTTATATTTATTTAACTAATATCAATCTACAAAACAAAGACATAATAAAGACATAATAGTATATAGTATCAGATTTAGTTAATTTTGTTTAGCTAGCTATTTGGTTTTGATTAATATTTTTACAGTGAAAAAAATTGATAAAGAAAAGTTTTTGTCTTTAACCGATGATAATATTGATAATATAGTGCCAGGAGAGTGCGAATTGAAGGATAAGTTTCGCAGCATGTATAAAATGTTTAAGGGGTCAAGCCTGGGTTAACTGCTCAAAAAATCGATTTTTTTTTTATTAACTTTTTTTAAAGTATTTCTTACATAAAACATTATCCCAAAATTTGAAAAAAAACAAAAAATTTTTTCGCAAGTTATAATTGAAATAAAGTAAGCATCAATAGACATTATTTCTCTAAAATTATTTTTGCAAAAAAGACATTTTATTTTAATTTAACTAAAATAATAATTGCGAGGTTTTCGACGTTTACATACAAGTATATTAAACGAAGCAACTATCAAGCGTAGAGTTTGGTAAAATAGAAATCTACTTTACTATACGATTCAAATTTAATAGTTAATAAATAAATGATTCCTTTTACTCTAATATACTGCACAAATACGTACAGTTCTATTTGAAGTAAATATTGTCTGCATTGATAAAGTATTTACATTATTTTAGTAAATACTCAGTGGATTTTAAATTAAAAGTATATTTTTAACTTTAAATTTTATTAGTTTTAAGAAATTAATTATAAGTTTATACAAAAAAAGAGCAGTAAAAAAAATGCCAGACTCAAGTAACAGTACATCTGCTCATAAAAAAATTATCAACATCAGTAAGAACCAACTACGATGCACTTCCATCAACATTGATCCAGATCAAGTAAAAAGTTAAAAACTGATACCATTGAAGAAAGTAGCACAGAAAATAGAATTATTGATATATCACTACTTTTCCCAACATTAGAAGAATTTTTAGTTTGTCAGAATTGTCATGGTACAGTTAAATTTTCTGAAGTTGATGTGAGAGGTTTGGGAAGTAAAATAACAATAACATGTACAAACTGTTTTAAGGTATTTGTTATTGATTCAAGTAGAAAAGTTGGAAAAAAAGTAACGCTCATGAAATAAATAGACGTTAGTGTACACAATGAGAACTCTTGGTCATGGGCATGCTGGTTTAGTTACTTTTTGTGGAAATATGGATTTGCCGAGTCCAATTTCTTACAGTAATTATGACATTATTAATACAGAGATAAAAAATGTTTGTAAAGAAGTTGGTAAACAGTCTATGAAAGCAACTGTCGAGCAAGTATATGATTCAACAAGTCAGAATTGCCATATAAGTGTATCAGGTGATGGTTCTTGGAGGAAGCGAGGATTCAATTCTCTTCAAGGTGTTGATACTGCATGAGAATGAAAAAGTAATTGACGTTCCTCCAAAGCAATATTTTTGCAGAGCATGTGAATTGCGACCAGAAGAAGAAACAAAAGAATATAGAGAGTGGTACTTTACGGCATGAAATATACTAATTATATTGGAGGTTTGAAACACTTTCACAAATAAGTACACATAAAATAACTTCAACCACATAATATCGCACTAAGCACAAATACACTGAGCATAACAAAACACTTGTTTATAATTTTATCTGTATTCTGCAAATATTGTATATCTAAGTGTTGACACATTGGTTATGCTGAAATGGAGAAACAAAGAATCAATTTCTTGACATAAACAAAATATAAATTTAAGGTTATATGCAAATACTTATCTGATATAATTTGTTCATGCAGTTTTATAAACCACTAGTTTTTTTTACTTATTTTATTTAGATATTATATAATATAATATATATAATATATAATTCTACTTGATATTATAATAGCTTAAAACTGAACTACAAACGTGTGGCTGGTGCACACTTCCATTAACAGCTGTAACACTATCTATGCCTCTCTCTTTCTCTATCACGTGACAAGGCTATTCGAAAAATCAATAATCTTATGGAAGACTTGTCATGTGAGAGAGAGAGAAAGAGATATTGTACACAACTGTCAAACAGTATTTGTTTTTACTGCATTCTTTACATATTTTTAATTAAATTTAATGCTTATAATAAAAATTATAATCATATAATATAGTATATGATTTTTTATCAAAATATTTTTAAAATCTATATAATCATGCATTAATATTCAATAATAGCTAAGTATTCTTGTAGTTTTAAAAAATTTTATTCCTCTTTTTATAAAGAAACTGATTCTTGAAGTTGACTTTCTGTTATTTTAGATAATACATGTATATTAAAAAAATATACTGAGTATTATATTAATAAAACCAGAAAAAAGTCACTATAAACCTATTAAATATACATATTATTAAGATTACACATACAAATTGTACGATACCTGAAGAATATGGTATTAGAATTATAAAATGAGTAAAACTTTAAATCTAATAAGTGAAACTTTAAATGCATTTATCTCATTAATGGTTTTTTAATGATTTTAGCTTACTTGCCGCAGGATATTTCAGAGCCAGGTTGATGAATCACTTTGAAATTTTGGGGAAACTTTTAAAATATATATTTCTACGGACTTATGTTGCCCAATTTTCAAAAAGATAAGTTTTAGGTGAATGTTATGTACGTATACGTACATAACATTCACTATTTTTCTTGTTATTATCAACTTTTATATTTAATACATTGTTATTAATTTTTTTTCAGAAAAGGAAAAACATAAGTCTGTAAACATATATTCCATGAACATTTTAAGCCTTATTAGACATTAAAAGATGCATTCAATGCTTCAATATCCTACGGCAACTGCAAAAATTAATCAATTTTTTAATATCATTATAAGTTTAATAACCAGGATTAAAAATGCATTATAAACATTTTTTATATTGATAAATATAATGTATAATACATATATATTATGTAAAAAAAATTAATATGTGAGAAGAATTAAAAAAAAAAAAATTATTCTAATAATAATTATTTATTTATTGAAAACATTTAACCCAGGCTTGACCCCTTAAGCGGTTTCCTAAATTTAATGCTACTGATCAGTGTAACAATAATACAATTAAATTACCATTGCAAAATATCTCAAATTGTTCGAAAACGAATAACAATAATAATGTAAATACAATAGAGCATAGTAATGTCACTGAAGAATTAGAAGACGATGATCTTGAAATAAATACCAGACGAATTTTTCAAATCGACAAAGCTGTTATAGAAAAATTAAGAAACAAATCTTACGAACACTTTTACTCGCAAAGTAAATTTTTCGTTATTGATTAATTTATCCATTAGTTGAAAGTACAATTACAAACTATTGTTTTAAATTTTATACTTTAGTTCAGAGGAATAAGCCACTGTATAAATTACTGAGTACTGAAAATAATTTAATGGGACGATTAGCACTGTTGAAATACTCCGAAGACCAGCAGCTCGTATTATTTCGAAAATCGATCAGTGATATGATCATCGAGCATGAGTTATTAGGAACGTTACAATCTCAAGTTTTGATGGCGTAAGCTTCATTACTTTTATAACAGTCAAATAATTAAAAATGATACTTAAAATAGATAAACAAAGTATTATATACTTACGAATAATTGATAAAATTGATTTTTTTCAATTACCACTTTATTGCATTCTCATTATGACGAATGAATTTTTACACACACACACACACACACACACACCCGTGCCGGGTTTGCTGGTCCCGCATCATGGCGCCTCCCCAGGTGGTGGATAGGGGAATGCTTTCCAGATATGGATGGTACCGAAAAAATCAAATGTTCGGGGCGAACCAAAACCAGATAGGGGAAGGCACCCCGAAATTAAACCAAGTATGGATAGTGAGCTGAAAACAACACTACCCCAAGCGGGCATGGCAATCCTGTCAAATCCCGCCACTGATTCCGATCGGGTGCAAGCCCCGGTGGTCAGTGCTGGTCCCAAGGATTTTGGGGGGGACCAAACTCACACCGTTAAAATGGTAAGTGCTGCGGAGGTTGGTCACTCGGCCTCTGTAGCATCTAATGCTACGTGTGACCTGCCCTCGACTGGGATGTCGAGTGACGCTGACAGAGCTTTTCTCCGTCTGCGTGAGAAGGTAGATACCCTGGTGGAGTTTGTTCTTAATAAGAACAACATCCACAAAGAGCTGAAGAGTAGGGCGAGAGCAACCAGTAGAGCTCTCAATGAATACGCGCGGGTGAACAGTGCTGTGTGTTCGACAGCGCTAAAAACTAAAATGGCGGATACGCGTAAGAATGGTACGTGCCAAACGTCGCCCATCTTCCGCGCTGAAGAGCGTCAAAGGAGGCCGGTGGAAAGCGAAAAGCCCTCACCACCACAGCAACCCCCGGAGAAAAGGAAGAAGGGGTCAAAGCAGCCCACTAACAAAGGTGGGCCAGCAGATGCTTCGCTATCCGTTCCTGAGACCGGTGGGAACCAGTCAAAGGTCCCTGACTGGGCCACGGTAGAGAAGAAGGGCAAAAAGAAGAAGAAGATAAAGGACAGCCAGCCGAAGCTGCAAGAACAGCAGAAACGTGCCAGCAAACCGGTCAAAGGCACGGCAGAGCCTAAGGCCGGAGTAAGACCCCCACGCCCAGATGCCATCAAGATCAAGACATCTAGCGGGGGCTCTTCCTACGCTGACATTCTCCGGAAGGTCAAGGCTGCACCGGAATTAAAGACCCTAGGAGAACGGGTCACGCGTATCAGGCGCACCAGGGCTGGGGAGCTCCTCCTCGAACTGGGGCGACCCGGAACGGAAACGGCGGAGCTAAGGACAGTGGTCTCGTCCACCCTGAGTGGGTCAGCAGAGGTCCAGCTGCTGACTCACAAAGTGTCTATCACCATCAGGGACATGGACGAGTCCACGACAACAACGGAGATGGCCGCAGCGATTGCAGCAAAGATTGGGCCAAACGTGGTATCCCCGGATAATATTAAAATCAGGGGATCCTACAGTGGCACCCTAGCTGTGACCATCCAGCTTCCGGCAGTAGCTGCCAAAAAACTGCTGCAAGACGGGAAGCTCCGGATCGGATGGGTCAATTGCAGAGTTCGACTGCGAGAGGTATCCTCGCGCTGCTACCGATGCCACGAATTGGGACACATCGCGAGGGAGTGCAATAGTGCAGTCGACCGGTGAGCGCAATGCTGTCGGTGCGGCCAAGAGGGCCACAAAGCAGTGGACTGCGAGGCCAAAGCAAAGACCTCGCATGAGGAAGGAGCACACATCAAAAATGATTAAGGTGCTCCAAATAAACCTCAACCACTGCGCTGTGGCCCAGGACCTGCTGTCCCAGCTGGTCAGAGAGGAGAGAGCGGACGTAGCGATCATCTGCGAGGAGTTCCGGGATCTCGAGAAGTCGAACTGGGTAAGGGATGTCACGGGCAAGGCGGCCATCTGGGTATGTGGAAATATACACATCTCCAGAAAGATGGTCGTTCCCCTTCCCAGCTTCACCTGGGTGGAGGTGGCGGAGGTTCGCATGTACAGCTGCTACTTCCCGCCCAGCGATTCCACCGAGGACTTTGCGAGATCTCTGCATGCAGTCGTCACCAGTGCTCGGTCCTCACGGCTACCGGTCGCAATCGGTGGGGACTTTAATGCTTGGGCGACGGACTGGGGCAGCGCCAAGACCAACGCGCGTGGTCGCGCACTTCTCGAGGCGTTCGCTCTACTGGGGCTGGAGATCGCTAACACAGGGACAACCCCGACTTTCACCAAAGCCGGCAAGTCGTCCATAGTCGACCTCACTTTCGTCGATCCTAGATTGATGGGGGGAGGGGGACACGGCTGGAAAGTTAGCGATCGTTACACGGGTAGTGACCACCAAGCACTCGTGTACCAGCTCCAGCTGACCAGCGGGAGGACAAAGAGAGCAGGAAGAGGAGCAAGAGAGAGATGGGCACCAGCCACGTTTGATCGTGAGACGTTCCTCTGCTCCCTTGAGGGGGCAAAAGTGGAGGGAACCGCCGAAAAAAAAGCACGAGGCCTCACGAATGCCTTAACAGCGGCTTGCGATGCCTCTATGGCCGTGAAGTTCAACCCTCGCGGCCGCCGACCAATAATCTGGTGGAGTGAGGACATCGCAGAAAAGAGACGTGAGGGATCTCAAGGTGGCCATCAAGGCTGCCAAGAGAAGGTGTTGGCGGGAGCTATGTGAGGAGGTGGACCACGACCTCTGGGGCAGACCGTATAAAACGGTTATGAATAAGATCAACCCCGGGGGCGCTGTTGCACCCACCGACCCAGTTTTTCTGGACGGTGTAGTCCGCCACCTGTTTCCAGAACATCGGAAAAGGGCAACAGAGACGGGCCTGATGGCCACCATTGGTGCAGCCGAGTCGCCAGACATTAGTGAAGCCGAACTGAGGAGGGCCGCTAAAGGTATTTCCGTACGTAAAGCCCCAGGACCGGACGGAATACCTGGCCTGGCCGTCAAGACAGCGGCGATGAGTGCTCCGGGTTTGTTCCTGGATGCATTCAACGCATGCCTGAGAGAAGGTTGCTTCCCGGCCCAGTGGAAGACGCAGAGGCTGGTACTCCTACCGAAGGGAAACAAACCCCCGGAGGAGCCATCATCTTACCGCCCGCTCTGTCTACTGGATATATTTGGGAAGCTTCTGGAGCGGGTGATCTGCGCCAGGCTCGCAGCGGCCATCGGTCGGGCCGGAGACCTCTCCGACAACCAGTTCGGCTTCCGAAAGGGTCGATCAACCATGGACGCTGTAGGCAGAGTTGTTGGTATAGCCACAAACGCCATCAATGCTGGTCGGAGTGCAAGGCGGATGTGTGCCATCATCACCTTGGACATCCGGAATGCCTTCAACTCTGCCAGATGGGACGACATCATGCTGTCCCTGCAGCACTTCCAAGTGCCACTCTATCTCAGGGAGGTCACCTCGAGTTACCTGACTGACCGTACTCTGCTCTACGACACCGACGACGGTGTGCACTCCCACAACATCACGGGAGGCGTGCCGCAGGGTTCGGTCATTGGGCCCCTACTCTGGAACGCTGTCTATGACGGCCTGCTTAGGCAGCAACTTCCGGAGGGTGTCTCGATGGTGGCTTTCGCGGACGACGTGGCGCTAGTGGTGGTCGCAAAGAGTGTCGAAGAGATCGAATATCTCGGAGACGTCTCTATAGAAGTGGTCGCCACTTGGTTGAGAGACCACGGACTTAGTCTGGCGGCGGAAAAAACGGAGGCGGTGCTCATCTCTCGCACAAAAAAGGAGAGGACCGCCACCTTCACGGTAGGTAAAGAACGGATACGGTCGGTGAAAACGTTGAAGTATTTAGGGGTCACACTAGACGCGCGGCTGTCGTTCAAACACCATCTCGCGAACGCAGGCTCAAAGGCGGCAAAGGTGGCCCGTGCGCTTGCGGGCATCATGCCCAACATCGGGGGACCCCAGCAACCGCGAAGGTCTCTCCTTGCCTCGGTGGTGAACTCCGTAATTTTATACGGAGCTCCTATCTGGGCTGATGCCCTGAACAGGCACAAGAGCTTTGGTGCTCCGTGCCAGAGAGCCTGCAGGATAGCCGCGCTGAGGGTGGCCCGGCGTACCGAACCGTATCTGACATTGCGCTCTCGGTGGTCGCGGGGACCGCCCCCTTCGACCTCCTGGCAGCCGAGAGAGCTGAAAGACACCGTGAGGGTGGGCGACGCCTAGATGAGAACCGCTGCCACAACCGATGGTCATTGCAGGACCGTAGAGGAGTGGCAGCGGAGATGGGACTCAGCCAGGGACGGCCGCTGGACCTACCGCATCATCCCGCAGATCCGGGAGTGGGCGAGCAGGAAACACGGCTTCGTCAGTTTCCAGCTTACCCAGGTGTTGACCGGGCACGGATGCTTCCGTAGCTACCTATTTCGTATAGGGGTCTACGGCAGCGCAGAGTGCCCGGCTTGTCCAGGGGTGGACGAAGACGTGGAACACGTCCTCCTATGGTGTCCTCGTTTCAGGGAGGAACGGGACCAGTTTCAAGTCACTTGGAGCGGTCCCCTCACCCCTGAGGGCATCGGGGCGTGCCTGCTTGACTCCCAGGAGGGATGGAACGCGGTAGTGACCCTCTGTACGTCCGTAGTGGACAGGCTGGGTCTCATCAAAAGAGAAGAGGAGAGAGGAGTTGCGATAGCAGCGGTAGTGGGCTAGTGTAGCCGTTGCCTCCCCCCGCGAAGTAATGCCTTGCGGCGGCTCCCGCGGGGGAATAAAGGTAAGAAAAGAGGTGGAGTTTTAGTGGGTATGCCTATCGACATCCTTCGGTAGGAGAGTCCCACACACGGGGAGTCTCGCATGGCTCCAGTCATGGTGCATTAAGGGGTCAAGCCTGGGTTAAATGTTTTAAATAAATAAACAATTCTTATTGGAATAATTTTTTTTTTTTTATTTCCTCTTACAAATTTATTTTTTTTACATAATATATATACATTATACTTTATAGTTATCAATATAAAAAATGTTTATTATGCATTTTTAATTCTGGTTATTAAACTTATAATGATATTAAAAAATTGATCAATTTTTGCAGTTGCCGCAGGATATTGAAGCACTGAATGCATCTTTTAATGTCTAATAAGTCTTAAAATGTTCATGGAAAATATGTTTACAGACTTATGTTTTTCTTTTTCTGAAAAAAAATTTAATAACAATGTATTAAATATAAAAGTTGATAATAATAAGAAAAATAGTGAATGTTATGTACGTATACGTACATAACATTCACCTAAAACTTATCTTTTTGAAAATTGGGCAACATAAGTCCGTAGAAATATATATTTTAAAAGTTTCCCCAAAATTTCAAAGTGATTCATCAACCTGGCTCTGAAATATCCTGCGGCAAGTAAGCTAAAATCATTAAAAAAACAATAATGAGATAAATGCATTTAAAGTTTCACTTATTAGATTTAAAGTTTTACTTATTTTATAATTCTAATACCATATTCTTCAGGTATCATACACTTTATATATATATAATCTTAATAATATATATATTTAATAGGTTTATAATGACTTTTTTCTGGTTTTATTAATATAATACTCAGTATATTTTTTTAATATACATGTATTATCTAAAATAACAGAAAATCAACTTCAAGAATCAGTTTCTTTATAAAAAGAGGAATAAAATTTTTTAAAACTACAAGAATACTTAGCTATTATTGAATATTAATGCATGATTATATGGATTTTAAAAAATATTTTGATAAAAAATCATATACTATATTATATGATTATAATTTTTATTATAAGCATTAAATTTAATTAAAAATATGTAAAGAATGCAGTAAAAACAAATACTGTTTGACAGTTGTGTACAATATCTCTTTCTCTCTCTCTCACATGACAAGTCTTTATAAGATTATTGATTTTTCGAATAGCCTTGTCACGTGATAGAGAAAGAGAGAGGCATAGATAGTGTTACAGCTGTTAATGGAAGTGTGCACCAGCCACACGTTTGTAGTTCAGTTTTGAGCTATTATAATATCAAGTAGAATTATATATTATATATTATATATATATAGTATCTAAATAAAATAAATAAAAGAAACAAGTGGTTTATAAAACTGCATGAACAAATTATATCAGATAAGTATTTGCATAACCTTAAATTTATATTTTGTTTATGTCAAGAAATTGATTCTTTGTTTCTCCATTTCAGCATAACCAATGTGTCAACACTTAGATATAATACATTATTTGCAGTATACGGATAAAATTATATCAACAAGTGGTTTCTTATGTTCAGTGTATTTGTGCTTAGTGTGATATTATGTGGTTGAAGTTATTTTATGTGTATTTGTGAAAGTGTTACAAACCTCAATATGCTTTGACATCGCACAAAGCTTTATAAACTTCTCTTAGCTTTATAAAGTCTCCATCTCCAATATAATTAGCATATTTTATGCCATAAAGTGCTTCAAATCTTTGAAACTACAATTCCATCTACTTCCATCTTGCCAGAACTACCAGTGTGGTTGGCAGAGCAATTAGTTTGATGTACGTTGTACCATTCTCTATATTCTTCTGTGCCTTCTTCTGGTCGCAATTCACATGCTCTGCAAATAGATTGCTTTGGAGAAACGTCAATTCCTTTTCCATTCTCATGCAGTATCAAACTTGCAACAACTTGAAGAGAATTGAATCCTCGCTTCCTCCAAGAACCATCACCTGATACACTTATATGGCAATTCTGACTCGTTGAATCATATAATTGCTTGATAGCTGCTTTCATAGACTCTTTACCAACTTTTTTACAAACATTTTCTATCTCTGTATTAATAATGTCATAATTACTGTGAGAAACTGGACTCGGCAAATCCATATTTCCACAAAAAGTAACTAAACCAGCATGCCCATGACCAAGAGTTCTCATTGTGTGCACTATACGCCAATTTATTTCATAAACATTACTTTCTTTTCCAACTTTTCTGCTTGAATCAATAACAAATACCTTATAACAGTTTGTACATGTTATTGTTATTTTACTTCCCAAACCTCTCACATCAACTTCAGAATATTTAACTGTACCATGACAATCTGACAAACTAAAAATTCTTCTAATATTGGGACAAGTAGTGATATATCTATAATTCTATTTTGTGTGCTACTTTCTTCAATGGTATCAGTTTTTAACTTTTTACTTGATCTGGATTGTAGCTTTGGTGTTGTGAATTCCATCGATGTTGATGAAAGTACATCGTAGTTGGTTCTTACTGATGTTGATAATTTTTTTATGAGCAGATGTACCAGGTATTCTATTCCTTGAGTCTGGCATTTTTTTACTGCTCTTTTTTTGTATAAATTTATAATTAATTTTTTAAAACTAATAAAATTTATAGTCAAAAATATACTTTTAATTTAAAATCCACTGAGTATTTACTAAAATAATGTAAATACTTTATCAATGCAGACATATTTACTTCAAATAAAACTGTACGTATTTGTGCAGCATATTAGAGTAAAAGGAATCATTTATTTATTAACTATTAAATTTGAATCGTATGGTAAAGTAGATTTCTACTTTACCAAACTCTACGCTTGATAGTTACTTCGTTTAATATACTTGTATGTAAACGTCGAAAATCTCGCAATTATTGTTTTAGTTAAATTAAAATAAAATGTTTTTTTTTGCAAAAATAATTTTAGAGAAAAAATGTCCATTAATGCTTACTTTATTCAATTATAACTTGCGAAAAAATTTTTTTTTGTTTTTCAAATTTTGGGATAATGTTTTATATAAGAAATACTTCTAAAAAAGTTAATAAAAAAAAATCGATTTTTTGAGCAGTTAACCCAGGCTTGACCCCTTAAGCATTTCTCCACCTCTTCGGAAAAGAAAAAAAACACACACACACACACACACACACACACACACACACACACATATGTATGTACATATCGAAAAATTTTTGCAGCATAAACAATGAGAAATACCTCGATTTAGCCGCATCAGTGACAGATATTTTTAAGTCAGAAAAAGCTGAACTGTATTACGAATCAAGATACACAACCCACAGGGTAGTGAATGGAAAACAAATTACTGAAAAAAAGAATGCTAGTGGTTTGTTGCACCAGTCTCATGATCGATGGAAAGATCGTTTGCGTAAAGCTAATCTTTTTAAGGTAACTCACGTACAAAAGAAAACCAATTCTGACAGCAACGGTAATAATAAATTATTTCATTTTTTTATACATCCTACATATTGAACTCTTAAAAAAATAAATAATTTTTAGTAACGACCACGGAACTTGATCTGTCCGTATTAGATACAACAGCAAGTGATTTACAAGTTCATGAACAGACCGAAATAAAGGACGTGTGGAAAAAAAGTCGTAGTCACAGGTTCAAAACGGTGTACTCAAATAAAAGTGGTCTACATATTATAAATACGTATGGAATTTTGACAACTTCATTAGCACCGCAACTAGTAGGTTTTTATAAAGTAAGGGGATGTCGGGCTTAGAAAATGGTCATTTTTTATAATTTTTGTAATAATAAACAAGAGAATAGATTTTTGAAAAAATCTTTTAAGTTATGCCCACAGGCATGTTTTAAACACTATACCCAAGTATTTCCAGATTTTTAAATTGATAATTTAATTATGATGTTTGCGTTTATGCCTTTTTTAACTAATAATTAACGACTAAAAACCATTTATTCAATTATTATTAAAAAAATTATCTTTTGATCTCTGTAGTTTGAGTTTGACTTCCCATTAAGTTGGAAATTATACAATCATCAATTGATTCACATTAATTTATCGTTTAGATATCTTCGGATTTTGAAAATCAAGTTACTCTTGAAAATAAAGATAAAGAGAATCAGGTATTGATATCAAATCGATTGAAGCAAAACTGGCCTAGAATAGCTAATGTTATAATCGAAGATGCTAAAAAAAATGCTCTTCAAGGGAGACGTAAAAAGGATTCAACCGATACGATTATTCCTGATTATAACGATTTATTTCAAGTGCTAAAAGTTAACGAAACTTTGCGTACTGACGGTAATTGAAAATATTAATTTTCATTTAAATTATAAGTGCACACTGTATATACGTAACTTATGTGTGAAACCAATTACGTTTCAGAGCATAAAAATGCTCTCGCATTTTTGCTACTTGTCTCGCTATTAAAACACCCGTACAGAAAACCACGAAATTGTACTTGGACAGTCACGAGAGGACAAATCAGTCAATTTTATATACAGAATATTGAGGTAAAATTATTCATCTTATTTTGAATCTTTATTATAACTTGGATTATTATATTTTTGGATATTATTTTAAAGGCTCACGAAAACTTTGAGGATTCGATACAGCAACACCGTACGAATTTTCCAGATGATTATTTACGAAGTTTACCATATTCTGTATTTTGCGGTAGTTTGGACTCTTTACAGTGTTGCCACGTGATAATCGGAGAAAATCGCTATCACTTTACAAGTTGTATTGAATCGATTGACTTCCTTTTCAAATTGTTTATTAGTTTAAAAATTGACTATCCTAATATGACTGCTCACTTATGGGCATTTTTTCAACGCTACGTGTAAAAATTAGATAAAGAAAGGCGTACTGCAGGTAGACAAATAATTAATGATTTTGTTAACGAGTTAGAAATTATTTTGACAATTTCGTAGTTTGTTATAAACAATATGTTGTTATGTTTGTTACATACAAGTCGTAGATGTTATAATTAGAAGATTAATAAATTATTTATAGGATTAATAAATAATTGTAGAATTAATACATTGAATAGTACAATGGATATTCAGAAAGAAATACTAAAAATCACTTGTCAATTATACAGCAACTTGAACTTTTCAAGAACAGATGTTCAATTTGTAATTGACATGATGCAAAATTTAATTACAGATATCTACAACCCATTTTTGTATGAAAAATTATCTGATAATTTGTACAATGCTGTTAATGACGAAGTTCATGAAGAAATAAGAAAAACATTTAAAAAGTGGCAAAATCCCTTTTTACAACTTAGTAGTGAAGATAAAAGATTAACGTGCTACAAAAAAATGGCTTACTTTCGGAGCCTGAATACTGTTCCATCGCCACCAAAGAAATCATTACATCGAACGGAAAAAAACTACTTGTTCAAGACAAAAATGTTGTGATGATGCATATACCTCTGAAAAAATCGCTTAAGAGTTTACTTGAGATTGATGGCTCATATGATGCTCTTACGGAGTATATGGAATTTCTGAACAATGACAAAACATCCATTACAAATTTTATTCAAGGTCAGCTATGGCAAAAGCAGAAATCAAAATTTAGTAAAACTGGCGTTACTCTACCTTTATTTGGATATTTCGATGATGTGGAAACAGGAAATAGCCTAGGTTCCCATGCGAAAAATAACGAAATCGGAGCAGTCTACGTAACATTACCTTGCTTTCCGCCGAATTTTGCGTCTAAACTTGAAAGTATTGTTTTGTCAGACATTTTTTACTCAAACGATAGAAAAAATACGGTAACGCTGCTATTTTTAAACCATTCATCGAAGAACTTAATGATCTACGTAACAATGGAATTGATTTAGTTATAACAGAAGAAAACGGAGTGCGAAACGTAAAAGTGTGTTTTATAACTAGTTTAATACTCGGAGACAATCTTGGAATTAATAGTATCTTTGGATTCACATCGTCTTTTTTAAAAACTTCATGGTGTCGAATATGCTACGCGAACTGAGATGTTATATCTACTTTAGTATGCGAAAATGAAAGTTTATTAAGGATTACCACGAAATACAAAGAAGATGTTCAAATAATGCGTTTTTCGGATAGTGGTATCAAAGAAGAATGTATTTTTAACGCCGTAAAAGATTTTGACGTAATTGAAAACTCAAGTGTAGACGTTATGCACGATGTATATGAAGGAGTTTGTAATTACGTCATGGCTGAAATTTTATTAAAACTAGTTGTAGAAGATAAAATACTTAATATAGATTACGTTAACTACAGGTTACGATCTATAGATTTTGGTTTTGAATCTTCCAATATACCACCCCCAATCAGCCTAGATTATCTAAAAAAAAATCGCAAATTGAAAATGTCGGCAGCCGAAAGTTTATTTTTTACTCGTTATTTTGGCGTAATTTTGGGCGGCGTTTTAGACTATGACAACGTATATTGGACATTGTATAAAAAATTAAGAACGTTAATTCACTTGCTTACTGCACCATCTTTAACTTATTCCCATATACTGCAAATCGAAACTTCAATTACGGAATTAAATGATACATACATTCAGCTCTTTGGAAATTTAAAACCGAAATTTCATTTACTCATTCACTATGCGACACAAATATTAAAAAATGGACCAGTTTCAAAATTCTCATCGATGAGATTCGAATCTTACCACCGAATAATAAAATTGATTTTATCGCACTCCTTTTCACATCAGCAAATTTTAAAAACTATTAGTTTAAGGTATATGTTATCGTAAATGGGTTTAAAATTTTCAAGATACGAACATGATTATGTAACATTTGGTCCAACGATCTACTCAGAAAACACGAACGAAAATGTAATTAAAAATGTTACAATTAATGGTTTTTGCTACAAAAAAAACGGTATTATAGTAGTAGACTACAAAGAGAATATGCCAATATTTGGCAAAATCAAAAAAATTATTTATGCTGATAAAATTATATTTAATTACACAGCATTAGTTAGTACCCGGTTTAATACCGATTATTTTGCCTATATTGTTAGTTATTTAAATTCCAAAGAATGTACTGTTAATTACGATATACTAGCAAATAAAATTCCGTGCTTGTTATTTGAAGAAGAGGGTGAATTGTACGTTGCCACCAGGCATATTTTATAAATTATTTAATAAATTAATAAACAATATTTAATAAATTTTCTTCAATATGAATGGCTTTATTTATAACTTTTTGATAAAATAAGGAGTGGTTTTAGTTTCGTAATGACTGCATAATGAACGCGAAAAAAGGCCGGTGCATTTCCCACGGCGGTACGGAAAAGCAGGTGCCGGGTAGATTCGCACATGCTGCTAGACAAAACGGAATTTAGCGCCGGGCCACCCCACCACGCTGTGATCGGTAGTACGTTTTTGGTTGCCATGGGCAGCTCTCTCGGCGCTGCCGGCAGCGCTGTCGCTGCTGCTTTCCTTTTTCCGTGTGTCTGACCATCTTCTCGAATTTCTCATACACTAAACTACATAACTAGTTAATCTTATACACTTTTGTTAAGCGGTTGTACTAGATGAATGATAATTCTTTATCAATAGGTAAGGGGAAAGTATCATACATATAGGCCTACTGAAGTAGTGAACTCGGGTTCATATCGGGGATATCCAGTAATTTGTATACTGCATAAAATATATCTCTCATGTCCGTGTCAATGACATACAGAATTCTTAGCTCTTTATTGATCTGTTCGACTTTTTCGTACACTAAAGAACGAAACTAGTAAATCTTATACGTTTTGGATAATCGGTTGTACCAAGTTTATAATAATTCTTACCCAACATGCAAGGGGAAAATATCATTCATTTAGAACTTCTAAAATAGTGAACATTGTTTGAATTTCTGTGTATAGTGTAATTTGTGTGCTGCAATAGTCAATCTTATACACTTTTATTAAGCGGTTGTACTAGATGTATGATAAATCTGTCTCAATAGGTAAGGGGAAAGTATCGTTCATGTAGGCCTACTGAAGTAGTGAACTCGGGTTCAAATCGGGGATATACAGTAATTTGTGTACTGCATAAAATACATCGCTCATATCCGTGCACATGGCATCGACACTTCTCAGCTGTCTGGCCATCTGCTCGAATTTCTCGTACACTAATCAACGAAACTAGTTAAATTGTGCACTTTTGTTAAGCGGTTGTACTAGATGTATGATAATTCTTACACAACACACAAGGAGAGAATATCATACATTTAGGCCAAACTAAGTAGCGAACACGGGTTGAAATCAGGTGCAGAGAGTAATTTGTGTACCGCATTAAATATATCGCTCATGGCCGTGTACATGACATAGAGAATTCTCAATTGTCTAGCCATCTGCACGAATGTCTGGTACATTAAACTACGAAACTAGTTAATCTTACACATTTTTATTCAGCGGTTGTACTAGATGTATGATAATTCTTTCCCAATAGGTAAGGGGAAAGTATCATACATTTAGGCCTACTGAAGTAGTGAACTCGGGTTCATATCGGGGATATCCAGTAATTTGTATACTGCATAAAATATATCTCTCATGTCCGTGTCAATGACATACAGAATTCTTAGCTCTTTATTGATCTGTTCGACTTTTTCGTACACTAAAGAACGAAACTAGTAAATCTTATACGTTTTGGATAATCGGTTGTACCAAGTTTATAATAATTCTTACCCAACATGCAAGGGGAAAATATCATTCATTTAGAACTTCTAAAATAGTGAACATTGTTTGAATTTCTGTGTATAGTGTAATTTGTGTGCTGCAATAGTCAATCTTATACACTTTTATTAAGCGGTTGTACTAGATGTATGATAAATCTGTCTCAATAGGTAAGGGGAAAGTATCGTTCATGTAGGCCTACTGAAGTAGTGAACTCGGGTTCAAATCGGGGATATACAGTAATTTGTGTACTGCATAAAATACATCGCTCATATCCGTGCACATGGCATCGACACTTCTCAGCTGTCTGGCCATCTGCTCGAATTTCTCGTACACTAATCAACGAAACTAGTTAAATTGTGCACTTTTGTTAAGCGGTTGTACTAGATGTATGATAATTCTTACACAACACACAAGGAGAGAATATCATACATTTAGGCCAAACTAAGTAGCGAACACGGGTTGAAATCAGGTGCAGAGAGTAATTTGTGTACCGCATTAAATATATCGCTCATGGCCGTGTACATGACATAGAGAATTCTCAATTGTCTAGCCATCTGCACGAATGTCTGGTACATTAAACTACGAAACTAGTTAATCTTACACATTTTTATTCAGCGGTTGTACTAGATGTATGATAATTCTTTCCCAATAGGTAAGGGGAAAGTATCATACACTTAGGCCTACTGAAGTAGTGAACTCGGGTTCAAATTGGGGATACACAGTAATTTGTGTACTGCATAAAATATATCGCTCATATCCGTGCACATGGCATCGACACTTCTCAGCTATCTGGCTATCTGTTCGTATTTCTCTTACACTAATAAACGAAACTAGTTAAATTGTGCACTTTTGTTAAGCGGTTGGACTAGATGTATGATAATTCTTACATAACATACAAGGGGAGAATATCATACATTTAGGCCAAACGAAGTAGCTAAATTGGGTTGAAATCAGGTGCAGAGAGTAATTTGTGTACTGGATTAAATATATCGCTCATGGCCGTGTACATGACATAGCGAATTCTCAAATAATGTATGTACTAGATGAATGATAATTCTTTCTTAATATGTAATGGGAAAGTATCATACATTTAGGACAACTGAAGTAGTGAACTCGGGTTCAAATAGGGGGGATACAGTAATTTGTATACTGCATAAAATACATCGCTTATATCCGTGCACATGGCATCGACACTTCTCAGCTGTCTGGCCATCTGCTCGAATTACTCGCACACTAAACAACGAAACTAGTTACATTTGTACACTTTTGTTTAGCGGTTGTACTAGATGTATGATAAATCTTACACAACACACAAGGGAAAAATATCATACATTTAGGCTAAACTAAGTAGCGACGACGGGTTGAAATCAGGTGTAGAGCAATTTGTGTACTGCATTAAATATATCGCTCATGACCGTGTACATGACATAGAGAATTCTCAGGTGCCTAGCCATCTGCACGAATGTGTGGTACATAAAAATACGAACCTAGTTAATCTTATACACTTTTATTAAGCGGTCGTACTAGATGTATGATAATTCTTTCTCAACAGGTATGGGGGAAATATCACACATTTACACCTTCTAATGTAGTGAACTCGGGTTGAAATCAGGTACATAGAATAATTTGTGTACTGCATACAATATATCGCTTATGTCCGTGTACATGACATAAAGAATTCTCAGTTGTCTGGCCATCTGCACGAATGTCTGGTACATTAAATTAAGAAACTAGTTAATCTCATACATTTTTATTCAGCGGTTGCTCTAGATGAATGATAATTCTTTCTCAAAAGGTAAGGGGAAAATATCATACATTTAGGCCAAACTAAGTAGCGAAGTCGGGTTGATATCAGGTGCAGAGAGTAATTTGTGTACTGCATAAAATATATCGTTCATATCCGTGCAAATCACATCGAGACTTCTCAGTTGTCTGGCCATCTGCTCTACTGTCTCGTACGCTAAACAACGAAACTAGTTAAACTTATACACTTTTGTTAAACAGTTGTACTAATTGTATAGTAATTCTTACCCAACAAGCAAGGGGAAAATATCATACATTTAGATCAACTGAAGTAGTGAACTCGGGTTCAAATCTGGTGCATAATTTAATTTATCTATTCTATAAATATATCACTTTTGTTAATGAATTGTACATTGATGCATGATAATTCCGTCCCAACATGCAAAAGAAAAATATCATACAATTAGGACCTCTAAAGTAGTGAACTCGATTTGAAATCCGATGTATAGTGTACAGTGCAATGTGTATACAGTGTGTACAGCATAAAATATATACTCATGTCCGTGTACATGACATAGAGAATTCTCAGTTGTCTGGCCATCTGCATGAATGTCTGGTACATAAAAATACGAACCTATTTAATCTATACACTTTTACTAAGCGGTCGTACTAGATGTATGATAATTCTTTCTCAACAGGTAAGGGGGAAATATCACACATTTAGACCTTCTAATGTAGTGAACTCGGGTTAAAATCAGGTACATAGAGTAAATTGCATAAAATATATCGCTCAAGTCCTTGTACATGACATAGAGAATTCTCAGTTGGCTGGCCATCTGCACGAATGTCTGGTATATTAAACTACAAAACTAGTTAATCTTACACATATTTATTTAGTGGTTGTACTAGATTAACGATAATTCTTTCTCAATAGGTAATGGGAAAGTATCATACATTTAGGACAACTGAAGTAGTGAACTCGGGTTCAAATAGGGGGGATACAGTAATTTGTGTACTGCATAAAATACATCGCTCATATTCGTGCACATGGCATTGACACTTCTCAGCTGTCTGGCCATCTGCTCAAATTTCTCGCACACTTATCAACGAAAATAGATAACTTGTGCACTTTTGTTAAGCGGTTGTACTAGATGCAAGATAATTCTTACACAACATACAAGGGGAGAATATCATACATTTAGGCCAAACTAAATAGCGAAGTCGGGTTGAAATCAAGTGCAGAGTAATTTGTGTACTGCATTAAATATATCGCTCAGTTGTCTGGCCATCTGCACGAATATCTGGTACATTAAACTACGAAACTAGTTAATCTCATACATTTTTATTCAGCGGTTGTACTAGATGAATGATAATTCTTTCTCAATAGGTAAGGGAAAAATATCATACATTTAGGCCAACTAAAGCAGTGAACTCGGGTTAAAATCAGGTGCAGAGAGTAATTTGTGTACTGCATAAAATACATCGCTCATATCCGTGCACATGGCATCGACACATCTCAGCTGTCTGGCCATCTGCTCGAATTTCTCGTACTCTAAACAACGTAAGTAGATGATCCTATCCGTTTTGGTTAAACAGTTGTACTAATTGTATAGCAATTCTTACCCAACAAGCAATGGGAAAATATCATACATTTAGATCAACTGAAGTAGTGAACTCGGGTTCAAATCTGGCGCATAGATTAATTTATCTATTCCATAAATATATCACTTTGGCTAATGAATTGTACAAGATGCATGATAATTCCGTCCCAATATGCAGAAGAAAAATATCATTCAATTAGGACCTCTAAAGTAGTGAACTCGATTTGAAATCCGATGTATAGTGTACAGTGTAATGTGTAATAGTCAATCTTATACACTTTTATTAGAGCGGTCGTACTAGATGTATGATAATTCTTTCTGAACAGGTAAGGGGAAAATATCACACATTTAGACCTTCTAATGTAGTGAACTCAGGTTGAAATCAGGTATATAGAGAAATTTGTGTACTGCATAAAATATATCGATCATGTCCGTGCACATGGCATCGACACTTCCCAAAATAGGTAACGGGAAAATATCATATATTTAGGCCAACTGAAGTATTGAACTCGGGTTCAAATCGGGGATATACAGTAATTTGTGTATTTCATAAAATACATCGCTCATATTCGTGCACATGGCATCGACACTTCTCAGCTGTCTGGCCATCTGCTCGAATTTCTCATACACTAAACTACGAAACTAGTTAAACTTGTACACTTTAGTTAAGCGGTTGTACTAGATGAATGATAATTCTTTCTCAATAGGTAAGGGGAAAATATCAACCATTTACGCCTTCTAAAGTAGTAAAGTCGGCATGAAATCAGCTGCATAGTGTAATTTGTGTACTGCATAAAATATATCGCTCATATCCGTGCACACGACATAGAGAATTCTCAGCTTTTTGGTCATCTGCTCGAATGTCTGGTTTATTAAACTACGAAACTAGTTAATCTTATACGTTTTGGTTAATCGGTTGTACCAAATGTATAATAATTCTTACCCAACGTGCATGTGGAAAATATCATACATTTAGGCCAAACTAAGTAGCGAAGTCGGGTTGAAATCAGGTGCAGAGAGTAATTTGTGTACTGCATTAAACATATCGCTCATAGCCGTGTACATTACATAGAGAATTCTCAGTTGTCTAGCCATCTGCACGAATGTCTGGTACATTAAACTACGAAACTAGTTAATCTTACACATTTTTATTAAGCGGTTGTACTAGATGTATGATAATTCTTTCTGAACAGGTAAGGGGAAAATATCATACATTTAGGCCAACTGAAGTAGTGAACTCGGGTGTAAATAGGGGGGAATAAGCAATTTCTGTACTGCATAAAATACATCGCTCATATCCGTGCACATGGCATCGACACTTCTCAGCTGTCTGGCTATCTGCTCGAATTTCTCGTACACTAATCAACGAAACTAGTTAATTTGTGCACTTTTGTTAAGCGGTTGTACTAGATGTATGATGATTCTTACATAACATACAAGGGGAGAATATCATACATTTAGGCCAAACTAAGTAGCTAAGTCGGGTTGAAATCAGGGGGTGGCGGAAATTTTGCCTACTCGGTCATTTTGCCTACTCGCCTTAAGTAACGCATCGCATGAGACTTGTCCGCGACATTGTAGGCAGCAGAGCGCGCTAAATTCAAACACGTTAGAAGATACGATATTAAATAAACAATATTTTATTATTAATAATTAATTAAAAATAAGTAAAAAATTGTGTTGCGAGTATATAGGTGAATATTTACGCTGGAAGTAAAATATATCATTTAATTAGATAATTAACACTGCAAATAATAATCAAATTAATTATTAATAAATTGTATAGTATAATTATAACATTCAGTAAATACGTATAATATAAGCATTAAATTTTTAAATCTAACTGCTTTGTATTACGATTAATGCATTAATAACAATTTCATATTACAGTAAACATAGCTAAACGTAGAGAGAAATATAATATATTAAAATGATGCACTGTACAAGGCGATGGGTGCAGTAACATATCTTAAAAGTTAACAGTAATTTTATAAGTAATTACATTTGTTAAATAAGCTGTTTATACTTATTTGGAGAAACAATCACACTCTTTCTGTTACCAATGTATACGCAGATATAGCAAAACCGGAACACCGATCAGTTACCGACGAAATTATCGACCGAAAGGTAATCCTACTCGGAAGGTATAAACGACGCCCGCGATCTGTTATACCAACTGAGTTTGCAATTTATTAATAGTCGACAGATGGCGTTCGCATGTACGCAAGCAAGTCAGAGAAATAAAATACGTATACGTATATTTACGATATATATAGCTATGAGTTGTTTAGAGGGAAAAGAAGAATGCTTGATATGTTTTTCAGCAAACAGTGAAGAGAGTATAAGAGGGAGAGTCACGGTTCAATAGCGATTGTTTCGATTTTCGATTTTCGTTTTTAATTTGTTAATGTATACGTTTCAATTGTAATTGTGCACTATTTACCAAGTTTAAAATGAAAATTGTTTAATTTTTTTAAAAACATGCTTAAAATTAAAATAAAAGAGAATTTCGAAAGCTTAAATAAATTCTCTTAAAATGGCCGAAATTCTTGAATTTATCAATGTATTATTTGATAACTTGGTTTTAAATTAATGAATTACAAATTCAATGTTTTTTTTTTATAAACTACTAAATGTAAAAATAATCAAAGCCTAATAAAAACACTCGTATACATTTTATTAAATTAAATTAAATGAAAATAAAATTAAAGTTTCCTATACACTCGAGTATATAGGCGTGTCTTATTCGTCTATTCTCCATTTCTACGGGTTACGCTCTCAGGGATTGGCTCACAAATATTTTACTTCGGTTCGGCCTATATTTAATCCATTTTGAATTTGCGTATATTTTCTTTATACATGGTTACTCCACGTTGAGCCAATTTATAAGATGATTTTTTTACAGCTTTATTTTGTTTACGCGATGTCGGGCCCAAATTAAAGGAATTTGTACCTTTTAACCCAAAAGTTATATCTAAAATATTAAATTAATAATCTGAAAAAATTCATACGGATACCTTAAAACATAAGAAAGGCCCTGACGTTTTGATTTTGTTAAGAAAATATTTTTAGATATTTTTTTTAACAATAATTGAGTTGAGCAATTTTTAATCTGTAATTATTAGTCAATAAAGGCATAAACTTTCAACCCAAACACCGTAATCAAATTATGGATTTAAAAATCTAGAAAAATTTGGGTATATTATTTAAAACATGCTGAAGGCTTGACGCTCGATTCTTTTCTTAAATTAATTCATTGTTTATACAAAGAAATGTAAAAAAGGACCATTTTCTGATTTCAACATCCCCTTAAATCAAACGATTTAAATTATAAAATTATTCGGTCATTAAATTACTTATTATAAAGCGACCAATGTAAGCGAAATACCGTTTGAAAAATTCATGCATATAAAAACTAATGCGAACAAATGCCTTGTTTCCGTAATATAAATAACATTTTCTAAATGAGATGAAAGTATTGCATCTTTAAAAGAGCGAGTTAAAATATGTAAAAAATGCTTATGTGTAGTGTAATTATGATATTTGTTTAACCACGAAAATCAAAATTTTTCTACTCTATAGGTAATAATAATAATGAGGAAATTTTCATTTTTTACGGTATAAAAAGAAATGTAACATATTAATTGTTTTTACACTAATTGTTTTATAGAATTTAGATTTTGTTTTAAAAGCGCACTAGCACCTTTACAATTTTAGTTAATAATATATTAATATTTTAGTTAATAATATATTAAGAATGTATGCATATTTACGTATAAAGTGCGAAGGTTTTTTATACACTTATATTTAGAACATTTATACATGAGGTATATTCGCGGTAATGTGAAAAATTTTTAGTACTATAAATGTAAGATACAACATACATGTGCGTGCGCGCGCGCGCGTGTGTGTGTGTGTATGTGTGTATGTGTGTGTGTACTCGCCTGAACATGAATATACAGAAAATATATCAAACTTTCAAGCCCTCTTGGCGATCAAAACTTAAATATGGCTTTCACTCATTAGCTAGTGATTTGCATCAGTAGCCGCGCGGTTAAGGGTTGTGACTGCTACGCTGAGGGTTCGAGTTCGAATCCAACAGTCAAATTTTTTTTTTTTTTTTTTACAATATTATAAACTATTAATATTTGGCTATTGTTAATTTACATAAAGTGTGGATGTGTTAAATATATTTTAAGTTTTTTATATTTTCTATATTTACATTACGTTTCGCTACATTTACGTATATTTTCTATATTATTTTTCTGTGCCGATAAGCAATCAATGCATTGTCAATGCAATGTGTATAATACAAATGCTTGCTGAAAGCTTCTGTAGATAACATTTTTATACATTGCTGCAAGCTTTACGCGATATGGAGTGTAACACTTTCAAAAAATTGTACAGTGATTGAAAGCACTTAATTAATATCAATATATAAACTTTTTTAATATATTTCTATAAACGTAAGTACTTTCATGTTCTCTATCGATATTGCAAACACAGTAAGTATGTCAACAAAATTTGGTGATTTCAAGATGATTAGTCGTACAAATTTTTACATTATAAAATGCATCACTTTTTTGTGTATTTTAGGTAATGAAAATATATCTAAAGTAGCTTTTTTCGCTAAAAGCTCTTGAGGAAGTAACTGATTCTTTTTATGCTCATTTGTCGGTTTAAAGTGAATATGTGTGGTCGTGTGCGAAGGGCGTGAGATTTCAAATTAGGGTGAGCGAAGGCTAGTTCATGTAAGACAAAAGATGTGTCCGCTAATCTTCCATACCTGCGGTGAGATGGCGCGGTCTAGAGGCGACAATAAGTCTACATACGCAACTTGCACCATAAAAGCAGCGCTGGTGTTTTCTAGAATTGGGCAAGTCTCGACTTTCCCAATTGGTCACCTTTTACGCGTGAAGCTCTTACCCCTTTCTTCAGTATTGTCTTGCTACTGCCAAGAGTCACCACTTACAGCGATTCGCTATTAATCTCGTTTTTTTTGCGCTTTGTACATAATTTTTGTTTTTTTATATCATCTTATATTTTTCGTTGTTCATTTTTATCTTTAAGTTTAGTAGTTTTGTTTCTAGGTAAGTTTGCGTTTACTATAGTTTTGTTACGGTTCGCGTATTAGTTTTAGTGTCTTGTTGTTGTTATATAGTTTATAGTTTTTAGTGAATTTTAAGTTTATAGATTTTTACTTGTAAGACTAGATTTACTTTTAGTTCAATTTCGCGAGCTTTTTTTGAGAAAACTGTAACATTAGTTGTAATTTGATTATTATCTTGTTCAATTTCGCGAGTTTTTTTTGAGAAAACTGTAAGATTAGTTTTAATTTTATTATCTTCTTCAATTTCGCGAGTTTTTTTTTTTTGAGAAAACTAGCAGTAGATCGCTATAGTTGTGATAAACATGGATACTGCAGTACCACGAACTTCTCGATCACCACGAGAAGATCACGATTTTGGAGGATATCGGTACAATATTAGAAAGAGAGTTAGTGCTGATAAAATGTAAGTATTTTATTTATCATTATATAAGTATAATCACTGGAAAATAACGTGTATTCTCTTATGATTAAACATACACGGAGAAAAATTTCTAGTAAATTTTACCCTGGTGTTCTAGTAAAAGTGGGACGAAGGACACAGCAGGGTAAAATTTACCAGAAATTTTTCTCCGTGTATAGATTCATTAACAGATTTTTAATACCATTTATCGCGGTTGTCGGTTAGGTAGGGAAGATATATCGACAATTTTGCACTGTAAGAATAGTGAATACGTAGTTTTTAAAAAATTTGTAAATTGTCAACTTTACATTTTTTACGAAAATTTGCAGACGTATTTATATGTAAAGCGTAAAATTGTCGATTTTTAGATTGAAGCGTTAATTTTACTTTAAAAAGAATTAGGTTAATTTCTTAATATTGGTTTTAGTGTAAATAATCAGAGGGCCCGAACTGTCCTGCTGTATATTGCAAAATTAATTTTTGTAAAAAAATAAAGATTTATCGCAACAATTAAGACATGCTACTAATTTATTATAGCTACTAAAAGCATAACGATAATTTTTTTGTTTCGATAAAACATTATTTTGAAAGACAAAACTTTGAAATATTGAGCGATTTTTTTTTTTGAAAATGCACGTGCAATGCGGGAATCTGAAACGCGCTGATTATTTTAAAGTTTTCTATTTCAAAAAACATTTTATAGAAACAAAAACAATATTAATAGGTTTCTAGTAACTACAGTAAGTGAGAACAACCCTTATTTTTTGCATTAAATTATTATTTTTTAAATAAATAATTAAAATTGTCAAACAGTCCAGTTTTACAGACATTGCGATTTAAAATATTTATTTAAAAAATAAGAGTTGTCCCCACTTATTGTAGTTACTAGAAACCTAATTATATTTTTTTGATCTATAAAATAATGTTTTTTAAAACAGAAAACTTTAAAATAATCAGCGTGCTTGAGATTCCCGCATTGCACATGCATTTTCAAAAAAATATCGCTCAATATTACAAAGTTTTCTCTTTCAAAATAATGTTTTTTTGATCCAAACAAAAAGAATATGGTTATGTCCCTAGTAACTATCATAAGTGCGGTCAAGCTTTATTTCTTGCGATAAATCCTTATTTTTTTTATAAATAATTAAAACAGTTGGTAAAACAAGACTTTTCGCGTCCTCTTAACTACTCTTACAAAATATCTTATATTTTACAGATTCAAATATGAATGTTATAATTTCCATATAGTTTAAATTGGTCGATAAAAACATTTTCGCGTTTTTTTAACACTTCGGAATTTTTTTTCAGCTACTTAATGTGTCAGAATTCTAAATATGGTTGTCGAGGTACAGCAAGAAAAATCAAGGTTGATGGCGTTTGGAATTACACTGAACTGCAACCTCACAATGCAGATGTTTGCACTGCAGATCACAAGCAGCCACAGAAGAGAAAATTTTTCGAAAATATGAAGATGTTATCGACAGTTCCTGGAATTTCCAGTGTAAAAAGAACCTATGATATGGAAGCTACAAAGTAAGAATTTAAGTGTTCTTTATATAAATATATTTCAAATTTTTTTTTCAATTTATTTAAATATTAATTGTACACTTCCTTATTCTAGAAATCCAGAAATTGCAGCGGAGTTGCCATACTCAAGATTAGAAAGAACTTTGAGGCGACACAAGGCCAATAATTTAAAATATTGTATTCAAATTATAAGAAACGTTAAGGAGCTTCACGAATATTTACTCCACAATGAACATTTTAAGGAGTACACTGTTGGCACTAACTCGTACCTACTCCAAACTACGCTTTTAACCGATGGTGATGGATTCAATCACATCGTTTTCCACGACGATAATTTCATAAATTCATTCACTCAACTAGATATATTTGCAGATGGGACTTTTCAAAGCCTACCAAAGTTGGACGACAACTGCAGAAAATCTCAGTTTTTTTTACTTCGTGCCAAAGCATATAATAACGTAAGACATAATTATTTATATATACTTATTATAATATACATAGAGAAATATATAGTCAATTATTAAATTTAAATATATTTATTCCAGTCAGTCTATCTTATGGGGGCCATCCTCAATAGAAAAACTGAAAAAGCATACGATGCGTTTTTTTCATTTTTAAAGACATATTTTAAAATGAATATAAGATCAATCACCTGTGATTATGAACAAGCCATGCGTAATAGCATTAAAAAATACTTTCCTGCGGCCGAACAGCGAAACTGTTTTTTCCATTACGCTCAAGTAAGATAAATAATTATAATTTCATATTATCATTTAATGCATAAGTAATAAAATTTAATATAATAATGTTGACAGGCAATTTGGAAGAATAGCGTGAAGAAAGGTTGTTCATTAAGGCGCAACAACAAAATTGATAATCCTGAAGGACACAAAATGGTAAAAAAATTTATTGCCCTAGCACTTTTACCGAAGGAAACAATTGTTAGCGCTTTTGCAGAATTAGTAAAAGAAAGTAAAGCAAAATTTGGAGACGTTTTTTATAGATTTAATGAATATTTCAAGGAGGAATGGATTTTAAGTCAAGGAGTTAAGAATTTCTGCTTTTTCGATAATGAGCAAAGAACAAATAACTTCATGGAGACCATGAATAAAAAATTAAATTTTTATTTAAAGAAAAAGCCTGATCCAGTAACTTTTTATAGTAAGTATAAAAAATTACAAATATTTAATATTCATTATTTGTTTATATTTCAATATTATAATGTTACAATTTATTTTTCACTTTCTAGGGGAAATCATTAATTTAAATAAAGTTGCAAGATTTGACTTAATGAAATTAGAGAGGGGCCTGCACATTCAAAAAGTAAGCAGAAGTCAATGCGAAAAAAATCAATTTTTAATTGAACAATGGATACTTCTCGAACAAAAAAAATTAACAACTAACGAATTTTTAAGCAGAATGTCACATATAACAGACGATATTGAAGAAGGAACCTGCGACTCAAGTGATTAAATCACCAAAGTTAATATAAAAACGTTGTATTTTCAAAAGTTTAATTAGTGTTAATAAATTATTATATATTGTTGAATGAAATAGAACATGGTTTTATGATTTTTTTTCCTATGATTCCTTTCAATTGATCCATATCGCGTAAAGCTTGCAGAAATGTATAAAAATGTTACCTACAGAAGCTTTCTGCAAGCTTTCGTGTTATGTTCATTCAAAATATAAGTGTATAAAAACTTATATACATACGTTTATAGAAATAAATTAAAAAAGTTTATATATATAGTCATTACTAATTAAATCCTTTCAATCACTGTACAATTTTTTAAAAGTGCTACACTTCTTTTTTGCTAGTTTTTGGGGACGAGCGTTGGTGGTGATGGTTTTGTATATATACATGTATAGTTTTAATACTATAAGTTTATTATTAGAAATATTTATAAAAAAAAATAATCTTTTATTTCCATGAGAACGTAAGCATTTTTTACATATTTTAACTCGCTCTTTTAAAGATGCAATACTTTCATCTCATTTAGAAAATGTTATTTATATTACGGAAACAAGGCATTTGTTCGCATTAGTTTTTATATGCATGAATTTTTCAAACGGTATTTCGCTTACATTGGTCGCTTTATAATAAGTAATTTAATGACCGAATAATTTTATAATTTAAATCGTTTGATTTAAGGGGATGTTGAAATCAGAAAATGGTCCTTTTTTACATTTCTTTGTATAAACAATGAATTAATTTAAGAAAAGAATCGAGCGTCAAGCCTTCAGCATGTTTTAAATAATATACCCAAATTTTTCTAGATTTTTAAATCCATAATTTGATTACGGTGTTTGGGTTGAAAGTTTATGCCTTTATTGACTAATAATTACAGATTAAAAATTGCTCAACTCAATTATTGTTAAAAAAAATATCTAAAAATATTTTCTTAACAAAATCAAAACGTCAGGGCCTTTCTTATGTTTTAAGGTATCCGTATGAATTTTTTCAGATTATTAATTTAATATTTTAGATATAACTTTTGGGTTAAAAGGTACAAATTCCTTTAATTTGGGCCCGACATCGCGTAAACAAAATAAAGCTGTAAAAAAATCATCTTATAAATTGGCTCAACGTGGAGTAACCATGTATAAAGAAAATATACGCAAATTCAAAATGGATTAAATATAGGCCGAACCGAAGTAAAATATTTGTGAGCCAATCCCTGAGAGCGTAACCCGTAGAAATGGAGAATAGACGAATAAGACACGCCTATATACTCGAGTGTATAGGAAACTTTAATTTTATTTTCATTTAATTTAATTTAATAAAATGTATACGAGTGTTTTTATTAGGCTTTGATTATTTTTACATTTAGTAGTTTATAAAAAAAAAACATTGAATTTGTAATTCATTAATTTAAAACCAAGTTATCAAATAATACATTGATAAATTCAAGAATTTCGGCCATTTTAAGAGAATTTATTTAAGCTTTCGAAATTCTCTTTTATTTTAATTTTAAGCATGTTTTTAAAAAAATTAAACAATTTTCATTTTAAACTTGGTAAATAGTGCACAATTACAATTGAAACGTATACATTAACAAATTAAAAACGAAAATCGAAAATCGAAACAATCGCTATTGAACCGTGACTCTCCCTCTTATACTCTCTTCACTGTTTGCTGAAAAACATATCAAGCATTCTTCTTTTCCCTCTAAACAACTCATAGCTATATATATCGTAAATATACGTATACGTATTTTATTTCTCTGACTTGCTTGCGTACATGCGAACGCCATCTGTCGACTATTAATAAATTGCAAACTCAGTTGGTATAACAGATCGCGGGCGTCGTTTATACCTTCCGAGTAGGATTACCTTTCGGTCGATAATTTCGTCGGTAACTGATCGGTGTTCCGGTTTTGCTATATCTGCGTATACATTGGTAACAGAAAGAGTGTGATTGTTTCTCCAAATAAGTATAAACAGCTTATTTAACAAATGTAATTACTTATAAAATTACTGTTAACTTTTAAGATATGTTACTGCACCCATCGCCTTGTACAGTGCATCATTTTAATATATTATATTTCTCTCTACGTTTAGCTATGTTTACTGTAATATGAAATTGTTATTAATGCATTAATCGTAATACAAAGCAGTTAGATTTAAAAATTTAATGCTTATATTATACGTATTTACTGAATGTTATAATTATACTATACAATTTATTAATAATTAATTTGATTATTATTTGCAGTGTTAATTATCTAATTAAATGATATATTTTACTTCCAGCGTAAATATTCACCTATATACTCGCAACACAATTTTTTACTTATTTTTAATTAATTATTAATAATAAAATATTGTTTATTTAATATCGTATCTTCTAACGTGTTTGAATTTAGCGCGCTCTGCTGCCTACAATGTCGCGGACAAGTCTCATGCGATGCGTTACTTAAGGCGAGTAGGCAAAATGACCGAGTAGGCAAAATTTCCGCCACCCAAATCAGGTGCAGAGAGTGATTTGTGTACAGGATTAAATATATCGCTCATGGCCGTATACATGACATAGAGAATTCTCAAATAATGTATGTACTAGATGAATGATAATTCTTTCTCAATAGGTAAGGGGAAAGTATCATACATTTAGGCCTACTGAAGTAGTGAACTCAGGTTCAAATCGGAGATATACAGTAATTTGTATACTGCATAAAATACATCGCTCATATCCGTGCACATGGCATCGACACTTCTCAGCTGTCTAGCCATCTGCTCGAATTTCTCGCACACTAACAACGAAACTAGTTAAATTTGTACACTTTCGTTTAGCGGTTGTACTAGATGTATGATAATTCTTACACAACATACAAGGTAAAAATATCATACATTTAGGCTAATGTAAGTAGCGACGTCGGGTTGAAATCAGGTGCAGAACAATTTGTGTACTGCATTAAATATATCGGTCATGACCGTGTACATGACATAGAGAATTCTCAGGTGTCTTGCCATCTGCATAAATGTCTGATACATAAAAATACGAACCTAGTTGACCTTGTAGAATTTGACCGATTTGAGTTTATTTTTTTTCAAATTGTATCTACTTGATCTCAGCTTTCTGATAGTTTTTGAGTATTGAAAGTAAATTTTCTTTAAAATTTGTTTTAATTGCCTATAACTTTGCTAAATCGCAGCATTAGGGTCTAAAAATCTGGATGTCTTTTAATTTTTATATTATAAAACAAATCTCAGAGTTTGGTTAAGATCGGGTTAAATCAAATACGACTGCTTTCTACATGCACGTAATTATTCTGTACATTATTAATTTAATTAATTTAAATTCTATGTAATATTTTCATTACTGTTTTTTATCTTTATAGAGTTCAAATTCTGTAGATTATGTACATGTAAAAAATAGTATGTAGTTATTTTAATCTTTGAAGAATTTTTAATGTGTAAAGTTTTACACGAGAAAGTACGGACAGTCCCGACTATTTTTCATAAAGTATCTTTCAAAAATTTTCATTCTATTTTTGTTACATTTGATGTAATTTAACTTTAACTTAATAATTAATATTTGACAACAGGTATTTGACAGTAGGTGTGTACACAAATATCTTCTGTATGACAATAGTTCGATCACACTGAGGTAATAAACTTACACTTTCTATAATGACTTTTTAATCTAACATCGGTTTTTAATTTAATTTACATTTACGTACGCAGCAACGGTCATACTTTGTGGACATCTTATCTTTTATCTTATTTAATCTTATTAACTAAATATGATGCAGAAATATAATAAAAAACAAAAAAAGAACGGTATTTTCCATGCAATATATTTAAAGTCACTCAGAATATATTATAATTGATTAAATAAACTTTGGAATTCAATCTGAAACATAATCAGTCACACTATCTTCGTCAATTTAGATAGAAAATTTAGAGCGGTATTAATTTAAAAATAAAACAATTAAAATAAATATTATTTGGAATGAAACGGTCTATAACCAAGTTATGTTATTCCTAAAATTTCATTCATCGTATTAGTAGATATATTTAGGTCACTGATGCTTGGCGGCAAGGACGAATCATTACTTTCTGTAGACTTATTGACAATTGAGGAGACTGACATTCTTTGTAAAATAATAATTGGTGATTTTCTCTCATCTGTAAAAGTTAATAGTTTAAAATTATTATACAAATGACGAAAATATATAAAACATACGAGATATCGGACCCAAATTATAAGGATCTACACTTTTAATCCAAAAATATTGTCTAAAATATTGAATTAAAAACCAGGAAAAATTCATACGTATATTTAAAATGTAAACAAGGACATGACAAATTGATTTTTTAAGAAAAAATAATTTTTGAAATAATAATAGTATAAACTATTTTCGATTGGTAATTTTTAGTAAAAGCATCAACCTTTTAACCCAAACATCTTAGTGAAATCATCGATTTAAATATTTAAAATAGTAGTTTGTGCAACATAAGCGTAAAATGACACTTCGATCAGTGGCATACATGTTGTACGTTCCCATAATTACGTGAACTGCACAAATAAATTGTATACAATAGTTTATGCAAATTGTGCGTGAAGCAGTATTTCATGCATCGAAAGTAGTATATTTCGATACTAAAACCTACTCATGCTACTACCCCGATTTTTAAGGGTTAATCCGGGTTGTAAGTAAGTTTAACATCCAATTTTGATGTTAAAAAAGTCGTACAACGTTTCGTCTGCCAGGTTTTGCAGACCTCATCAGGTACATATAATTGTCAAACAGCTGACACTAGATGTTACATTACTCTTAGAAGAGTAGTTCACTCTACTTTATACTGAGAACAGATAAAAATATAGTGAAACAGCATTCGTGGGTCTGATTAACTATAATTTTGTCATCTCCGGTGCTTAAGTTTTTCAGCGGTTGTATAGTAACCTCTCGATAAGTCGCCGCCTACGGAGCTGTAAGAGAGGAAAACGGCAACTTCCAAAGAGCCACATCTACTTCATGGCCATCGAGTGATCGGCAGGGTTAAGAATCGAAAAAAGAAATAAATTTCTATTGATCATAGATCTTTTTCATAATCTATCAGAAAAAATGCGTAATAAATTGGTACTTTGCATGTGGACGTCCTCTAGCAGCTTCGCAGAAATAATAGTGGGAGGCTTTACTTTAGAGCGGTCTTACAAGTTGTGGTGGGGAAAAGACATTTCAGAGGAAATGCTTCGGTAGCAACTTATGGCGCGGCAACTTATTGACAGGCTACTATACTTTTATTTGCGGAGGACGGATCATACGTGTGACGATTTCGTTAGTGCCGGAATCATCGACAGCTGCGAGTAAACTAAACAGATGCTTCAAACGACTTTACAATACCTTTTAAATATTAAAACTGTATTCCAAGAACCCTGTACGTATATTTCTAGCCCCTTCTCTCTTACCTATGTACCGTTCACAATGCGAAAGATTCTGGTAACGACACATTAGCTTCGAAGCTAGGATACCAGATAGGTGCAGTTTATATCTGCGAGCAGTTGCTCTTTAGGCTGCCACTCAGAAATTATCAGAGATACGGCCTCGAAAATTTTACGGGATATTCTTGCAAGTATAAAATGTCGAATAAGTAACAAAATTGATATTTTAAAAGTGTTAAACTGGTATAGCCTCTTAAATTCTATAAATTGTTGTAATGATCTACATAAAATTATGCGGTTGCTTCAATAATAGATGACTGCATAAATTAAAATAATCAATAAGTCGATACATTTCGTACTGCTGAATAAAAACTATATTTAGTGGCCAATCTATTATGATAGAAATTCGGCGAAGCAAAAAGTATAAATGTAAATAAATAAACAGAAGGTTCTTTTTATTTTTATTGAAAAATAGCAATAATATAGATTAAACTAAATATAAATCCTTATTTAGTTTTATAAATGGAACTACCTAAAAAGCTAGATTGTACAACCCTTACATATCGATGTAGATTTATGTAGTGTCATCAAATCGATCTATCTACCAGGGAAGTAATAAAATCTTATCGATTTTCATAGAAAATTATATTAATGCTATTAAGAACATGTTACCTGAAATCATTTTACACGATGAACACTCACATTCACCAGTATGTAGGTATATAAACAATTCTATTAGACGAGCTAAAATAAATCAAAAGTTTACTATAAAAACATAAAAACAACAAATATAGGACTTAACTATTGAAATTTTATTTGGAACAGAAAATTAGTATATCCCGTAGTAATATTTTGTTGTAATGTAGTGGTCAGTCTTATTATTTATTAGAAATATTAGAACAGGATGTATTAATGAATTAAAGCGTACACGAAATAAAGTGTTTTGCACAGTCAATGCGCGAAACGTAGTGTTTCCGAATGATATCTCAAGAGAGTGTAAAGCAGCAGTTTTGTAGACATAAAAAAGCATGAAAAACCATTTTTTGCACAGGAAGTGTTAAAAAATCATAATATTGGTATTTACGTTGCATATCATTAAATATAGTTTCCTTATTGTGTGTTACAAACTTATGCAAGTTTACATAGTAATTTCTGCACTTTCCATTTTTACCGTATATCAATGTAGAGATCGTTGACGCATCCGATATTGAAAGGTCACGTAGTTGGTCAATCGTTACAATCTTCATGTGGATCAACTTTTTTAATAAACATTTATATGCATCAGAATTCCAATCATATCCAGCTCTCAATTGAGTACTGCCTTCTGACATTTTTAAATAATAGTTTCTTGAGTTTTTCTGACCAAGTTGTTTATTTTTAATCAAGGTAAGCTACCTGTAAACATCGGTACGTCGGTTTTACTTCTATTATTTATTTATAAGCACATATTTTAAAAAATTTTCTTGATCATTAAATATAGTATATTATGCACGAAGAAAGCAAAATGGATCATTCTCGACGAGTGCAAGCTTGGTGGACGAACACACCTTTGGCCGTCATAGAAGTACTCGCGAGAATGATTATTATTTGCTCCTGAAATGCATATACAATTTTTTTGTCCGACAGTTGCAAGATTCTATGCTCTCTCTATACCAAATGCTATGTACCTTCTCTGTTTTACACTGCATGAAGTCGGCAAAACGTCATTTTGTAACCTGTATAGAGGCCAGGTGTACATCGTTTTGCGTCCCGTATAAATGGAGCAATACAATACTATGGAGTCTGATTCCATTCAGATTCGAACATGCTGTCACTTTTTTAAATTTTATTTTTGTTTAAAAACTATAAAAATATCTTCTATTTGGTATTCAATGAAGGCATTTACGAAGATTTTGCTTAACAATTTTTTTTCTCGAAACTAGAGCCATCTGATACCCTTAACTCGTTACTCCCATAGGGATTGGCGGCAGCAATAAACGTAGTCACCTAGCGGATGGATGCCCGACCCTGCTAGAAATAATCGATTAAAATCAATTATAACTAATTAAGATTTAATCGGTTTGAATCATGTTTAATCGGGTTAATGGAATATCCCGATTAAATTTTAATCGGTGCAAATCAAATATAATTGTAATTGTTTTTAATACGTATTTACCCAATTAACAGTAATAAAAAATAATCGGTAGAAATTGTTGTTATATAAAAAATTTTTTTATTAAAAACAAGTACAAATCGGATGTAATCGGAATCGGTTTAAATAGGTTATTGTAATCGTAATTAATTGAATTTGATAGTTATAGCATAAAAAATATTATTACAATCAATTAAGATTTGACCGGTTTGAAATGTATTTAATCGGTGCAAATCGAATATAATTGCAATTGTTTTTAATATGTATCTGCCAAATTAAAATTAATAGGAAGTAATTAGTAGCAGTATTATTGTTATATGCAGGAGCAATTTTATTAAAAACAAGTTCAAATTGGATGTAATCGGAATCGTTTTAATCGTAATTAATTGGTTTTTATAATTATACTATAAAAAATAATCGATTGATATTGATTACAATCAATTAAAATTTGACAGGTTTGAAATGTATTTAATCAGTGCAAATCGAGTATAATTGTAATAGTTTTTAATATGTATATGCTAAATTAGAATTAATAGTAATTAAGTACAATGACAAATTGGATATAATCGGAATCGCTTTAATTAAATGGATTTAATAGAGTATAATTCGAATCTGTTTAATATACATCGTTAAGCTGTTATGTGTTAAATACAAGTATAAATTTTTCATATTTATTGGTTGATACTTGTATATTTAATTACATTAATTGTACTTTAATTAAATTAATTTGTACTTTAATTAAATTACAAAAATATTTTTTTAATTATAACAAAATTTTATTTATTTGTATTTACAAGTATTTATAAATTATATAAAAACTCATTGTATTTCAAATAAATTAGGCATAGAACATAAATACTGTGAATCTTGAATTTTTACACTTATTATTTTACATTTTACATCAGTTATATTTGCCTTAAAAGTATTTTTATTTACATCCTTTACTTTTTTAATGTGGAGTACTCCAAGAAAAGGATCCGTCGAATGTACATTAAGTAATGATAATTCTAACATACAATTTGTATCACAGTGTAGTATTCTTTCAATTTGACAAAACTCCCCAGTTATTAATTGAAGATTACTATCATCAGTCTTCTTTCCTTTTGCAGATTTTTTTGTGTGATAAACTGTACCTTTGTATATACACTTATGGTACGAAATAATACATGAATTTACAACTTCTTTTCTAATACCTTTACCACAAAAAGTAACAGCATCTGTTTGCTTATAATATGTTGATAATCTCTTGGGAGAAAATAAGTTGTAACAAAAATTACTTATCTCTTCCGACGTGTTTAAAGTTTCTTTAGAATTGCTCTTTATAACCATAGATTGCAAATGCTTTCTAGCTATCTGTAGATCCATACCTTTTGGGCCATTTATATACAGTTTCAGATTATGTATGGAACTTTTATAAGGAAAAGCAGAGTTTTTAGATAGAGGTCCAATTTTTCTTACTGACTGAACGGAATGCATGAAGGCATGAATATTAAATGTCATAGCACCTATACCGTATAAGTCTTCAAATTCTGATACAAATTCGATACAATCTCTCTCACAGTCATCCAATTCCTCGTCGCTGACATCGGTTTTTAAAAGAGTGAACGCACATTTTACAAGCACAGCAAAATTATTTAAAGCTTTTTCCTCTAAATTGTTCTTTAAGCAAGGTAGACCAAAATAAAGTAACCAAGATTTCAATTCGGATGCTTTTGGTTTAGTTGATCCTTTAATTATACCAGATCTGGGCAGCCTGTGTATCTCACTGGGTGGTGTTATTTTAAGATATTCTATTTCCATTGCTTTCAAATTTTTGTTTTTTATTTTAAATTTACAATCCGTTTTTTTCCATAGGTTTATTAACTGCCATACCACACCGAGCAAAAGAGCATGCATGTATTCATACGAAAAAGACCATACTATATCAAAATTAGGGAGTTCAAGTAATGCAGAAGTACCTCTTATGCCTTTAATTTCTTTAAGTCCTGAGTCTTTATGTTGTTTTATTTGTTGTAAATGTTCAACGTGGCTTCTGAGAAAACTTTCTTGCTCTTGCGTATAACGAATTCCATGAACATCGATTATGTATTTGCCACGTTGATAACACCAACTGCAACCTGAGTACCCATTAAATTGTATTCGATTTTGCAAAATAGGACGACATACGGAATCGACGGGAAAAGCGAGAGTGCAAAATTTGATTAGATATTCTGTTCCATTATGTTTCAATTTCATTCCAGTTCGATATAGGCTATTAATCTGCTCAACAAATTTTGAAAGATATAAATTCATTAAATCACTTTGTGGTTCCTTCTGAACCATTAAAAGACCTGCCAAAATTATAAATGATGATTGCAATTTTGAAGAAATTTCATTTAAACTTAACTGTAGAGGCCAAAAACTCATTTTTCCACTTTTAGTTAGTGGTGCTCCATCTGTATTGCAATTGAAAGTTAGCAAGTATTCATTTTTATTTTTATTCGAATTTACTAATTTTTTGTGAATACTTCCTTGAAAGTCAGTGTCAAATTCATTTTCTTCTGATTTATTATTAACTACATTTTTTAAAAAATCATTTAAAAAGTCTGTATTCGTAAAAAGAATTTTTAATTGCTGCAAAATATTAATCGATAAAAAGTAATTTCGCGCAGCTGATGTAATAATATTCTCATTTTTACAATTTGGACACAAGCATTTTGTTATTTTATTTTTTAGCAGTGAATTTATAGAATAGATAATTGTCTTTGAACAAAACTGGCAATAGTAATGGTAAGTTATATGTTATATTTGAGATGAGAAACACTTTGACATCATGTATTTTGATAAATTGAGATTTTGAAACTCAGCACCAGCGCAAAATTGTAACATACTAATTAAAGATAAAAGAGCCTCATCCGAAAGATGAAATCGTAAAGCGAAAGCAGTACACATTAAAATTATATCACGAACACTTAGTTTTGGATTATGAAACATAGATTTATGAAAAAAATCATATTTATCATTCAGTTCAGAATCGCTATCATTATCACTAGTGGTTAAATTATCTGAATCCCTACTATAAGCATAATTTATTTCTTCATCAGAATCTGATGTTAATGTGCAATTAAAGGTATCTTTAAACTCTGGTATTGTGCAGTTCGTTCCATTTCCATCATCCATTTTACTATCAAATTCTGTTTCTGATCTACCTTGTATAGATGCTTCAGATATATGTACCTCTTCATTTATACTTTCTTCGCTAGTAAAACTATCTATGGCGACTGTATAAAACCATTAAACAAATAAATATAATGAATATATTAAAAGAACATTAAGTATATATATAAAGTTCCATTAAATATTATATTTTTCATCTTCTTGGTTTTTTAGTTTTCAACATAGTTTGTCACTCATAATAGTCTTTATTATAGCATTATGTTACTGATCATTTGAGATTATAATTAACTTGTCTTCTATCCCTTGTACGCATTTATTGACTAAAAATAATTTTGACTAATTATAATCTATTATATTATAATAAATACTATTAGGAGTGTAAAAAAGTACGTTGAAAAACTAACAAACCAAGAAGATGAAAAATATTATATGTATTATATGTATATTAAACAGTTCAAATAAATACACTTACATGATTGTTTATCTTCGACATTAGTAACTTGTGATTTAGAATTGGGACCTCTACAGAGAAGATCATATTTTTTTTTCATTGCCTTTGATATGCAATGCTGTAGTTGACTGTCTTTGTGCAAAAATAGTTTATATCGTTTTCGTGGGGGCCCATGAACACTATTGTTTCCACTTATTGACTCATTATCGCTGTCACAGCTACTATCCATTATTTTTTAATAGACTGTTTAGAAATATTTAAATAACAGTAAAGAAGTAGACAATAAAGATATTCTAAAAAATACCTTCTTATATATGTTTTGATTCATGAATGCACATTAATTTGATATAAAGTACATGCATATCTATTAAGTCGTATTGTGTATCGAATGCTTGATAAAATAAGTTTTTTCATGTACATACTGTTGTGTCTAGATAACATATTTTTACCTGAAATGTAAATTATATAAGAATACTATAAGTATAATTACTACTAATATACTACTATAAGCAAAATTTATATTAAATTTAAATTTAAAATTCTCACCTCACAATGTATGATTCTATACAAAACCACATACGCATATTATGCATTTATTATTACATTTATTATAACTGCATAAAAATGAATAAAATCGCATTTCGTGATCCGAATACTCCTTTTCTTTTGGTTATGTTTGCATATATATATATATAATATATGACTCTACAACATCAGTCAACTGAGGTACCGGCGATTACCTAACCGGCGCGCGATCACATATTTATTGATTTAACCGAAAGAGCAACTGCTAAGATATACCGATCACTATTAAAATTAGGAGTTTTGCAAATTAATTATTTAATATATGCTAAAATTGCAATCAACACAAACGCCGTCATAAATTTTAAATTCTTTTCTGTGTAAGTGCGTGTGTTTCTATATCTCTAGCCTATTCCATGACCATCGGATAATCGGACGGGACAATTCTAATATATGTACATTCCGAGTTCCGAGACTTCCGAGCTCTTGCTGTTTGCTCTTTCTATATTACAACGTTGATTGGTTGTTTTATTGTTGAGATTGACCAATCAGTTTAGAGCGGAGAAAGGAACGGCGGAGCAGTGAGCGGTTAGAATTCTCGGAAGTGTGAGAATCCTTAATTTCAGTTTGTGTAGTAATTGATGTGTACACGGTACAATATTGCGGATATAAGGACAAGAAAAAATGTTTGCATATATAAAAATATTATCTGGTACTAACCAGAATAAGAAACAACTTATTGATACGAAATGTTTGGCAAACTTTAAAAAGGAATCGTACAAAAAAAACGTTAAATATCAATTGAAGTCAGATGACGGTAATAATTGCACTCCAGTTACAGTTTTATTATTAGCAGGTATCTTAATTGCTATAATTATTATTTTTTTAATTTTATCGTAATTATCATATTAGTTTTGTATGTTATAATAAACCTAACCTACTTTTTAGATACTCGAGAAGAGCTGTCTGACTTAATAAATGATAAAAAAGGGAGAGAAAAAAATATACCTTCTAGACTTTTGGTTTCAGCATCATCTGGTGATGAGCAGCCGACAAAAAATAAATTTAATTTAATGAAAAAATGTCATAGCAACTTAACAGTAAGTACATAAGATGTATAAATTAGAAATAGATGAACTTGTAAGAAAAAATCTTTTATAAAATAACAGCTTGCATATTTAATTTCCATTAAAAGAATATATATAAGTTAAAGTATTTACAATTTATTTGCCAATTTATTAAATTTATTATGTTACACCAAATTTAATGTGAAACATTGACAACATAGTAAAGTTAATGTTTCAGCACTGGTGCGATACTTACATATTTTAATTAAATATAATTATTCTTCTAGAAAATAGATGAATCAAAAGCAATAAGAGTGACGTCAAAGCTTCAGCAATTTAAAAGTAATTTAAGTACAAGCTCGGTGATGAAGGTAAATAATTATATTAAAAATTACATGTTTTTTATAAACTTATTTTATAAATAGTTTGTCTCACAATATAGGCAACTAATAAATCAAAGATACCCTTGATTGAAGCGCAGATTACTAATGTTAAGGTACGTTATAGAAATAATTTACTGTAAATATATATTTAATAATGTATGTTATACGTTAATGATTTTCTTATATTTTAACAATTGACACTGTAGCCTGATGCTGTAAAAGCAAATGATTCAAAGAGTAGTTTGGTCTATAGTAATGTATCTAATTTAAGTGATGAATTGCTTGACTTGACTGATGTGGATAAAGAGGTAAACAAATTAATATTTTTTTTACTATAATTAATCATTATAATTAATCACTTAATTATATAATTAATATATTATATTAATTTATTATATTATATTCTTTTTAAGGACAAAACGGCAAATGATACAATTATTGATCCCCATTTAGATGATTTAATTACTCAAAATAAAAATTTAAAAACAAAACGTAATTGTCCTCAAGTTAAAAAAATACAGAAAATGCATCCAGATAATGAATGTAAACTGGTATCAAATAATATAATTCAAGATTTGACAGAGAATAATCGTAAACTAACATTTGAAAATAAAATATTAAAAAATGAAAATACGGAACTACAAAAGAAAAAGGAGTCATACAAAAAAAAATATTTAGAAACAAATACCAAATGTGAGAAACTTATTAAATTAAATCAAGATATCCAAGAAACCATGATTCAAAAGGCAAAGGAAAAAGATGGTAAAACTTTTGACAAGTATAACAATATTGTAATTAAAATATATTTATAAACATTTCCTTTCAGCTATGTTTACAAAACTTGTTGAGGCTCAAACCAGCATAAACATAGATGCATATTATCCAGCCATTGGATATTTTAAGAAAACTGAAAATGGAAATAGTGTAACATAATTTTTATGTTAATATAAAGTGTGAAAAAATAAATATATATAAATATATATAAATATAAATTTATTTTTTTTTACAGTATCACATTGGTCGCGGTTCTTGGATATCTGAAAATGAGTACAATGGACTAATCAATACATGCAAAACTCCATCGTTAGTGGCAGCTAATATATTATTATGCGTGTTTGACATGCAAGAGCTTCTTACTAGCACAATTTCTGGTTTTCAAAGTCGAAGAAAAGGGAAAAAAGATGCGTGTAATAAATTATGCGAAATTAAAGTGGGAGCGTGTGAAGGTAAACAAATATTTCTTTTTATACACCACATAGCTCACACATATACTCGAATATTCTTATTTGCAGAGGATAAATCATTAAACAGAAGTAATATATAATATACACATTTAAATTTAATTATTAATATTTAAACGAATTTGAAGTTATTAATTATATAACATATAAAACAAATTAAATAAAATTTTAAATATATAATTTTTTTAGATTTTTATATTTATTGGATGAAGAAAATATTCCAGCCTTCAAAACTCCAACAAAAAACTTTTCAATCAGATTTATTGAAGTTCCATGTATACGCTGGGAACAAGATTGCGGAGCTTAAAAGGTTCTCGAGAGCAGGTGAGAAATCAAGCTCAAGCAAACGTAAACATTCAGAAGATGAATCACCAAAGAAAAAACCAAAATCAAAAAAAATGAATGAACCTGAAATCGACAAGGAAAATACTCCATCGAATACTGAAGATGTAAATGAATTCGATCAAAACAAAACAACTAAAGAAGGAGCATCAATTTTATCAAAATGCGAAAAACCTATGAATGCAGAAAAAAATGAAACTTTGTCGGATACTGATGACGCAGAGAATTCATTTGAAAGTAAGCAGGCAGATAAATGTAACGATGATAAGTCTGATCCGTTATTTATTGATATTAATGAATTAAACCAAAATGATAATAGCTGCATAGAAAGTGGTAAAGAAATAGAAGATGAATTGTCAGATTGGTCTCCAACACAAAGCAATGCTACAGATGACAGTGATAATACTTTATAAGCTTTTTATGTGTATATAATACGCTTTGTTACAAAATAGACTGCAAAGGCTGTATAAATTAATATATTATTTTATAGTAGTTAATCAAAACTTAAAATACTTTATATTTATTTAATGAAAATGACAAAAAAAAGAAAGTTATGTTTCAAAGTTTATAATTTTTGTGTACGGTAATTAGTACATTTGAACTTACTTATTTATGCTTTATTTTAAATGATGTTAAATGATAAAAAATGTTTAGTTGCTGAATAGATTATATAGAGAAAAAACTTAAAAGTTGTGTTTGAGAACCTGTAATGTATATTTATAGTACTATATATTTGATAAACTAATTAATAAACAGAGAAAAACATTTATTTATTTTCTTTTCTGTACCCATGCCATTTTTTAAACCCTACTTTAATACTATAATTAATATATTTAATTTTATATATTTTTATTAAAATACTTTTCTAACCCTATTAAAAACCATTAAAATAAATAATTAAATAAACCAGAAACAATTTCAACCGATTATAAAAATAATCAAATGAACTAAAAACAATTTTAACCGATTATAAAAATAATCAAATAAACCAAAAACAATTTTAACCGATTATAAAAATAATCAAATGAACTAAAAACAATTTTAACCGATTATAAAAATAATCAAATAAACCAAAAACAATTTTAACCGATTATAAAAATAATCAAAAAACCAAAAACAATTTAAACCGATTACAAAAATATTCTAATATAGAATAAACAATTTTAACCAATTACAACAAAATTCTGATACCAATATTCACTTATTAAAACCAATTTGTTTGATTAAATACAATTAAAACCGATATAATATGTTTCTTTCAAAGCATTAATAGTTTCAAATTGTTGAAATTGTGTAAAATTGTGATATTACCGATTAGAAAACCTGATTGTAACCGATTCAATTTTTTTTATATCGTTTTTAATCGATTATTTTTAGCAGGGAAGTTACAAATGTAATAATTATAATACATGTATATTCAATCTTGTTATTATAATCTAATGTAAAATATGTGTAATAAAGGTAATGCCTGAAGAGGATGGAGAATTTCCATCGAAACGTTGCAATGTAATGTAAACAATACAGTGTGTTCATCAATTATCGATACAATACCTAATCTACAATTTCAACTGCGTGGACGACATTAATATAACTAAAGAAAAGTATTCATTGTTGGTTTTATTACATTGACCCATAAACCTGCCAAAATTAAATGTTTGTTTCTAATTTCGGGAGGTAATTCTACGATTTTCATGTAGACAGGCCATACAGTAGTAGTGCTCGAATTACTAGCTTGGCAACCATCAGTATTAAATATATAAGAAAAATTTAAATTATCATTTAAAATTTGTCCTGGTGATGCCAAGTATTTATATAATCTTCCATCATATATATCTTCAATGTTATTAACATTCTGTTTTTGTCGAACTTGTTTATACTTAAGATGCGGTTGCACAAGTGGATCCTCAAAAAGTTCTCGTAGCTGACGATTAACGTTAAGAGTCAGAAAATATGGCGCATTGTTTACATTTTCAATCACTGTTTTGCAAACAGGACAAGTCAATGGCTCTGGTAGATTACTGCGTTCGCCAATGTAATATTTGCACTGTTCACAATGAATGTGATATTTGAACCATTCCTTCTTGTCTGGGAAATAATTAATTAGTTTAAATTTACTAAGTTCAAGTATGTCCTCATCGAACAGTTTATTTATTAAATTAAGTATATCCATCATAGCAAGCCATGTAAGCGAATGCCGTACTCCTAATAACATACACATCAGAATAATCTCTCCATTACTAATATTTGTTTGTCGAACTAGTTTTCTATTTAAAAATATGTTTTTGGCATCTTCACACTTATCTTTCTAAAAGTTTTGAGTTGTTAAAAAGTTTCATAAAATAAAATAAAACAATAAAAAAGTTACATTATTATATTAACCTTCAAATTCTCATGAAAAATTCTCTCTTCTTCACGGGCGCTATCATTTTCTATGTTTACTTGATTAGGGTTCATGTGATGTACAGGTTTTGATATTATAGTATCATTTGTAAATGCCTGAAAAATAAGAAGTAAAACAAATATAATCTTAAAATATTGAATAATTTGCACGAGATTTTATTATTCGCTAAAAATAATTTCTATTAAGACATAAACTATTTAAAAAACATTTGGCTATAATACGAAAAAAATTACTACAAGAAATAAAAATCGAAATTATTATAATATTTTAAAGTCTTATTAAATTGTTAATTTTTATATGCACTATTGTAATTTAAAGTAATGTAATTATAAATTATTTTTTTAATTTTTAAGGCTGAGCTGCGATACTCAACGAATAAAAAAGATGTACAGGAGAATGGAACCAAGTTAAATACGGAATATCTTCTTTTTTTTTTAATTAATGTTATATAAATATTATAACCTTCAGCATAAACAATAAACTTTTTTATAATATACAAGCGTATTCAATTTAAATATTGTAAAGTTTAATGCATTTGAGAAATTGAATTTACTATAATTAAACATACAGAATAAAACTATATGTTGTCGCGTCATGATAGACGCAACGTACACACATGCGCGTACACATACACACACACATACGCACACACACATACGCACACACGTGCGCACACATTTAATACGTAAAGTAGGATGTCCTCGTCAAAGACAGGAACCGCCTTGAAAAATTCTAGCCAATAACTTAATTAGGTCACGCATGACAAAGAATAAATTAATTAAGTAAATGTACAATATTTGATTGGTCAAGAGGAACCAAAACTCCACCCCAAACCCTTGATATAAATAGGGATGTCGCGCAGGGGTGTGCGCTCTTGCTCTTTAGTCTTTTCTCAAGTAAGGTAAACTCCTGTATCCAAAACTTAACGCGAAATAAAGCAAGAAATCGAAAGTCATTGTTCAGTATCTTTAAACCTTCAAACACTAGTCATTTTCCTATTCCCTTTAAAATCCCAATTAGTCTATACCGCATTTCTATTGTAAGGGGGTCTTTGCATCGAGGATCAACGAGAGCGAGAAAGACAGCCGAGCAGTTGCAGCCACCGGTCAACCGTAGATCTCCCGCCCGATAAGGTTGGTTGTTTTCCTTTTCTCGCCTTCACTCATTGTTGCATCTCGGGCTTACCCATGCACGTAAATTTCGGAAGGGTCTATGACCTGTGCTATACCGAGGAGAATTGCCACCCATCCTTGACGCTATACGCGTACTAAAACGGGGAACTTCTATTTTTAATTTAAATTCAGTCTATTTAATTTTTCTACGTTACGTCTACCCTAGGACGTAACAATGTAAAAAATTTTGCAGAAAATAATCCATTTAGTAACACGCTAAGAGATATATTAGAGAAAAGAAGCAAATGTTTAATTCTATTTTTAAACTTACATCAATCCAGTCTTCATTAATCTCATTATTAATTGAGTATGGTGTCTCATCATCAATTGACATCTCATTTAAACTATCTGCATTTGAAAGTAAACAAACATTTTCAAATACATCTTGCACGGCGGTTTCTTTGTTTGTGTTATTTTTTTCTTGACCTTCAGAAGGACTTGTACTACCTTCAAATTCATCATAAGAATACTAGAAAAATTAATATTTATTATTTATAGTGTCGCGTCCCGACGAAAATTGTATTATTATTTTTCGTAAAAAGTACTGCGTAGTTTAGAATAAAAATACGGCGTAGAAGACGAACAAAATAAGGTTGATAAAGAATGATTCTAAGTAAATGCAGTAATATAAAATTTAATTTATAGAGCTAAGGGACAGATTAGTTTACGAGTGTTTCAAACGAAAAAGAGACTGATAAGTAGAGTTAAAGATATTATTCGAAGCCAATACGCATATAAGCGGGATCGCCGATAGTGAGATCGAAACGAAGGGTTGCGCAAGAGATTTTTTTGTACTGCACTATAAAATCAATGCTCGGAGAAGAACCGGCAATGGGAAACATCGACTAGAAAATTCGAGCATTAGATGGAAGTAATAAATTAAGCCGTTCTTTGGGTAACATCGCAGTAATAAAAAGGGGGACAGCAAATTCTCCAAATTAACTACGAAGCGATACAGAAAATGCACGGTACTCGATAATTTTTAATTACGCACATCTAACAGTCCAATCGGGTGCAAGCACAGAAAAATCGAGAACTACTTACATAATTTCCATATAAGGCAAAGTGTAAGACAAGGCGAAGTGTAAGACAAGGACAGATGCATAGATATTTAGGGTATATAAAGAGGACCCAAAACAGACACAGCCACTCCTAATTTTTCATCTAAAGCTTTCGCAAGGCGAAGCTCTGCTAGTCACCTCTTTGATTTTTATCCGAGGGCGTGGCTCTGCTACTCGGACTTTAAAGTAATACGCATTAAAAATCACGAGAGATCTTGTATTCGGGGATCGAGACGTATCATTGACATCTACGAGCCATAGTCAAGGAACTACGACTTTGACATCTGGAAATCATCGGGCTCCAACAGCATACACATCTAACGTCGACGCCCGCAGGTCTAGCAGGACATTATCCGGCAATTTGACACCGCTATCCACGTTCAAGGCGGACCTTCGTTCCTCACCGAATACACATATATATATATATATATTGTGACAAGGCAAGTGTGCCTGTCATGGTGCATAGCGAGCACACACACATTCCTACCTACCTATTACCCAAGACCTACCTAAACCGTATACTAAAGAAGCCTAGCACCGAGCACACATATCCCTAGCTACCTAAATAATAAGATAACCCCCCTAAAGCCGAACAAGCTACACCCTGGAGCAGAAGCGGAGCCAGCACACACAAGAGTCGAGGAAACCAGTAGCCACCAAGAGGCTACATGCAGGGCGAACAGCACTCGAAGAGCCTGGAGACATCAGCTGAGTGCGAAGGCAGCATAAGAGCATGGACAGGGCATCGAGGTCCAAAGTATAAAGAAGACGGCTGTTGCAGCTGCAGCAATTGTTACAGCATACCCATGGAGCCTCAATCCGGGAGGAGCCATCCAACAGCAACGGACTCGTACAGGGAGATCAACCTGTAAGGCATAATCATGAGTATGTTTTCAAGACTAAGGAGCAGGTAGGAGTACACAAGACTGTGTACAGGAGTAGAGGTGTATATGAGCCAGGGTTAGAGGTTATGTGAGCATAAACATTGCTCACATATACTAACTAAATAACAAGGCACCTGTCAAGTGACTCCTTACCGTATTATAGCAGCCGCGAAGTAGAACCGAGGAACAGCCTCCGGAGCCGACGTCGTGAAGAGACGTCTCAGCAGCCAAGAAGCCACGAAGTAGAGAGAGACGGAGATAGCGACACGTATATGCACCCGCCGAGCAGCCACGACCCGTCAACCACGTCAGTAAGGCTCGTCGTCCATCTGGAAATAAACTCACGGATCGATTAGCCGATAATTAATAAGGAACGAGGTTATAATTACCAAATAGCAGCCTCGTCGTCGCCAGTCGTCGTCGTCGTCGTCTCACTCGAACCGTCTAGCAGAACACTAACAACAACATCAAGCCGCTCTCGCTGTAAGGCCGCGCTCGCACTGCGCGGAGACGGTCGCGACGCATGCGCGCGGCGCGCTCGCAGGACGAAGCACAGAGAGCTCGGGAACTCGGCCGTGACGAGACGCAGCGAGGTTACCTTTGAGAGATTTCGACCGTTTTCCGTACGTGAGATAGAGTCCGGAGAGTGTGCACCGGGTGCAACTGAGAGAGCGAGATTGTAATAAGGTTGGTGCAAAGTGCTATCCCTACCGTGTTCCTCTCCTCGTAAGGTGTGTGTGCCGCAATTCCCCTTTCGCGTATTCGCACACGTGGCCGGCGTCGCCATTTTCGTGGATCGAGCGGGTATTCGATCGAGCACAGCTATATCGCCGCGCGTGAAATTATATGAGCCAAATATCGAGCCCTCACCCCGTTATAATTAATTAAGCGTTATTATTAATAATTAGCAGCCGTTAATATTTAACCGCGAGCACGACTGGCAACCGTGTATCTAATTTATATCATATAATAAACTCTCTGTATTTTATCATTGATATTAATTTCATCACCCGCACCCTGATCCCCAGTGCGGTGTGACAATATATATATATATATATCTATATATTTGGGTACTTAAGGTATATTCTTTTCGGCTGTCTATACGCTTGTATTATTCGTAAAGGCAAACCTGATATTTTATGTTATTTCGATTGCTGAACCAACCGTTGTCGATTAAAACAATTATTATTTGATACTACAATTTATTTATAATAATTATTCGTTGCATTGCATTTTATTTCCAATATTTGCGGTTTGAAATGCACTTTATTAACAATAATTCATGTTTAAAACGACAACAATTTTTAATTAAATCTGCATTTATTTATAATAATTCTTATTTCGATTATTAATTATTAATGTTTATAATAAAAAAACCTTGTGTATATTTTATTCTATAATGTGTTAATGTGTTCGCCGTACACTTGTGTATTTAATCAAAATTAATCGTTATTTGACTTAAATAAATTTATGCAATTGTAAATAAAATAGTGTGAATTTATGTATTTTTGCCCATTAAAAAGCTGTAATAATTTAGTTGCACGTGTTCATTTAAAGGAAAACAGCATATTATATTTAAATAAATAATGCATGATTAATACGAAATAAATCATATATTATTTATCCCACATTATATCCTGCATCTCTACTCTCAAAATAACTTCGCTCGCTACTCCCGGAGACGTAAGGCTAGTCCTAGTCAAACAAGAGCGAAAGGAACGCGAATGGTTTATTAACCATTTGCCTTCTTGTAATATTTTTTATAGTGATTGGTGCAAGTCTGGACGTGACAGATTGTATTAATTATTATAATAAATTTGGTGCATCGGCCGGGAAACTCACATTTTTGAGAGAAAAAAAAAGAGATTAAAGGAATAATGTGTTTAGAAGTAAAATGTCAGGTTCGCCTAAAAATACTGATTGTTATGTAAATAAACAAAGAAACACGAGTTTAGAATTTTCTATGAATGATACGTTATTAAATTTATACAAAGAAAAAGTTCAGACTCTCGATACTCTCGATTTAACTAAAACTCCTAGGGAAACAGTGCAAAATTTGACAAAAGAAATAAATTATTTAAAGGATAGACTAGAAAAAAGTGCAGCAAATATTTCATTATCTATAAAAATACCTCGCGATTTTGAATATAGAGACCCTTTTTTTCCAACTGATCTTTCTATTTCCGAAGTTAGTGAAGACGAACAGGAAGACACAATAATTACTCCCACGCGCGTAAAACATTTTAGTTTAAAACCCGCAGTTTTGAATTACGAGGAACAAAAAGAACTTATCGCGAATAATCCTGTAAATTTTAGTACGCCAGCCCCAATTTATCGTCCATATGAACCATTGATTTTAACACCGGATAACGTTATAAGCTCGGTAAGAAAACGGCTCGCGACTGAAGTAAAAAAAGAGTTGTTAGATTCTTATCTCGAGGAACCTAAAATCATAGAAAGTTTACAAGAAAGTGTAAAAAATGGGACAACTTTTCAAGGTATCATAAGTAAGATTAAAGGCGCGTTAAATATTTTTTCCGCACCGATCGAAAAAGAGACTGAGGAAGCAAAGGCACTAGTGACAGACATGGCGAAAGTACTCGACGAAAAACTAATTCAAGGCGCGACAGATTTTACAATTCCCTTCGATAATCAATTAATTAAAAGATCACCCGAACAAGCAAACTCTTCTAAGATTAAAGACGAATTATTTAATAAAATTAATTTAGACGAATTAAGAACAAGCACCGGAACAAAACCAAAAAAACTAGATAGGAGTGAAGTTAAAAAACAAATTAATAATAAAACAATGACGTCTCAAATTCGAGGTTTATCGCTAAAGGACGCTCTAGATTTAATACCGCGGTTTAACGGTCATAATATAAATTTATCGCAATTTTTGGACGGATGCAACGAAGTAAAAGAAATTTTACCGTCGGAGTACGAAAAAGAATTAACAAAACTTATTCGAATGCGTTTATATGGGGAAGCTTTAACTTGTGCGCGCGGAGAAAATTTTAATTCGATCAAAGAGATATCCGATTTTTTCGAAAACACCTTCGGATCGATAAAAACATATTACGAGTGGACGGGAGAACTTGCTAAATTAAAACAGAAAAACAATGAGACAGTCGTTGCTTATTTTAATCGGTTACAAGAAATAAAAAATGAAATAGTCAAAGCGGCCGACAGAGAGGAACGAGTCGCGATAGCAGATCATTTCATGCTTGAGCTAAGGCGAGATTGTTTAAAATTCTTTTTAAAAGGCCTTCGTTGGGAAATTCGCGCGCGTTTAGGGACTCCAAGTTCTATAAAACAAGCTCGTGAACAAGCGCTCGAGGTGGAGCGCGAGTTCGCTTGTAGCGTCTTGGACGAGGAGACGCCGAGCCGAGAAGAGGCTCGTTTTCGTTCAACTCAAGAAACGCGTAAAGTAAACTATATTTCTAATAACTCTCCGATTGTATGTCAATATTGTTCTAAGACTGGTCATGGAGCCATAAATTGTTTCAAATTAGCACGAAGTTTTGCGGAAAGATTTTCCGATAATAACAACCGACGCAATCCCATAAACAGTTCATATAGCCCACAAAATCGCTCGGATAACAGTCGTAATTATAATAGACCGAATTTACAATTTGGTGGTTGGAATGAGTATCAAAATCAGACGGAATCTTTACCAAATAGAGACAGAGATACAAATGATTCCTTTGTTCGTTATAATAATAATAAATACTCGTCGCAGCAATTTAACAAAGAAGATCGGGGAATTAATTCCGGGACTCGCGGTGTGCGCGAGCCGGTTAATCCAACTTCCCAAGAATCACTATATATTAATAAAGAATCGAATAATAATATAAGATCACCAGTTACTTGTTTCCATTGCGGAAAACCCGGTCACATAAAGCGCGATTGTTATAAGTTACAAAAAGAAATAAGAGAAGGAAATCAAAATCAGGGAAACACCGACACTCTCTCTCCGAGGAGGGTCGAGAGAGAGGCTACGAATCAAATTCCCTCTACTTCGAGCGCGGAAACCCGCTCAAACGTCCCCTCCGCACCGCGAAAATAAATTTAAGCCAACAAAGTTCAGCCCCGGTCGTAATTTTCGATACCGGTCAGTTAAGACGTCCCTTAAAATTCTTGCTAGATACAGGAGCATCGGTAAGTCTAATTAAAGAGTCAAAGGTAGACTCTCGCGTAAAAATTGACGAAAATGATATTATATTGTTAAAAGGCATAACTGACCACTCATTAACTACTCGTGGTAAAATTAAAATAGATTTCGAAGGATCTCCCGTGGAACTCAATTTAGTACATGATTCGTTCCCTATACAACAAGACGGAATCTTAGGCACCGCTTTTTTCCGTAGAAACGATGCAAAAATCAATTATTTGGAACAATATTTAGAATTTAACGGATTAATTCTCCCCTTTGAAAATGCAAATAATATGCAAACGGATGAATCGATTTATATAATGGAGGATATCGAAAATTATGACCGAAAATCAATACGATATATGCCAAAAGCAAGGGAAAACAATGATTATACGAACATGAAAAATTCAAGATTTTATAATTATACCGATAGTGACTCAGAAACGTCAAGTGATTTTCAATTACACGAAAATGATGAAACGTTTATAAAATTTGACACAAACGAATCGTATGAGCAAGAACAAAAAAATGAAAGAAATCAAAATGGCAACGACAAAAACCTATACAATCACAGTGAAAAAGAACAAGAGTTATTATATGACGATTATAAAAATGACGAAATACAAGTACAACAGATCGACGAGGAGTCGGATCTAAAGAATAATACATGTAAAGCAAGTGAAAATTGTTATGGATTAATGAAGGAAGAACTATTACAAATAAATAATGGAAAAGCGCAGCCACGGGTATGTGATGTGACTGAGCCACGTATTAAAGAAAAATTTGATGAAATTACTGAAAATTATGGTATTATTGAAGCACCAGTGTTCGATAGGATGGCTGAGAGTCCATCCTGTACTAATTATGAAAACGAAATTGACCTGAAGTATGATATTGAAAATGAAATAAAAAATGAAGAAAATTTATGGGATAAGACAGTTAATAATTGTCAAGTACAAATGGATTATGAAATCGAGGAGGGCGATAAATGCGGACCTCGTGAAAATAAGGAAAATTTTGTTGACAAAAAGATGAATTGTAAAGTACAAATGGATTATAAAATCGAGGAGGGCGATAAATGCGGACCTCGTGAAAATAAGAAAGATTTTGTTGATAAAAAGTTGAATTGTCAAGTACTAATGGATTACGAAATCGAGGAGGGCGATAAATGCGGACCTCGTGATAAAAATGTTAGTTATGTTTGTAAATTGAATAACGAAGAATTGGTTATGTCGGGGGAAAAGTTAGATACTATCCCGAGAACCGAAATATTATGGATAAACAATCAAGGAACTGAAGAAACTGAAAACGAGATAAATAATGAGAATTTAATTAACATACAGGAAGAAGATGAACAGGATGGGGACCCTAGCAACTTTTTATTGAATGAACGAGTAATAAACGAAAATTTACGAAGTGAATTTGTTGAAGTCATACACGAAAACGAAATGAATAGCAGTTATTTGGTTTATTCAAATAAACCTTATATTAATAATTTTTATAGTTACGAAAGTGAAGAGGTCGACATACACGACATTTCTGACGGTCGATCTGAAGCGAGGATACTTAACATAACGGAGAATACAAGTACATTTAATCGTAATGAACGGTTAAAAGAAGCCTTGCATTTTGATTAAATGGACGAGGAACAAAGACAATCTATAGAAAATTTAATTGATAAATATTCGGATTGTTTCTGTCTAAAAGGAGAAAAATTAGACGTGACAAATGCTATAGAACATAAGATACCGACTGTCGACGACATACCAATCACAGCTAAGCCATATAGATTTCCTCATGCTCTCAAAAGCGAACTTGATAAACAATTAAAAGAAATGATTGAAGGAGACATAATTGAACCATCAAGTTCCAATTATACATCACCTGTTTTTCTAGTAACAAAAAACCCTGATAGTCAGGGTAATAAACGATACCGACTAGTAGTCGATTTTCGACAATTAAACGATAAAACCGTAAAAGATCGATACCCATTACCTAATATACTAGATATTATCTATCAAATCGGACCAGAAAATCGTGTATTCACCGTATTAGATTTATGTCAAGGATTTTTACAAGTTCCGTTAGCTCAAGAAGATCGACATAAAACCGCTTTTGCATCTTCATTCGGTTTATTTCAATTTAAAACAATGCCTATGGGATTATGCAATTCTCCAGCCACTTTTCAAAGAATGATTGATCGTGTTTTCGAGGGCATGCAAGGCAAAGAAATATTTTTATTCCTTGACGACGCAGTTATATACGCTAAAAATATTCAGGAGCATAACCAAAAGTTTGAAAAATTTTTGCAAAGAGTACGCGCCGCAAATCTGAAATTACAGCCAGACAAATGTGAATTTTTAAAGAGAGAAGTAGTGTATCTGGGACACGTACTATCACCAGAAGGTGTTTTGCCGGATCCAAGAAAATTAGACGCAGTAAAAGAATTTCCAATTCCAAAAACAGTGAAAAACATACGTCAATTTTTAGGATTAGCAGGTTATTATAGACGATTCATTGCGAATTTTTCGGGTATTGCTAGACCATTAAGTAATTTATTAAAGAAAGACTCACCCTTCCTATGGTCCAGCGAGGTTCAAAAGGCATTCGATGATTTAAGAGAAAAATTGTGTAAACAACCAATACTACAAATCGCAGATTTTAATAAACCATTTATAGTGACTTGTGACGCTAGCGGTACCGCGATCGGAGCAATTCTATCACAAGGAGAGGTAGGAACCGACCTACCAGTTGCTTATGTCTCACGAGTATTAAACAAAGCCGAGCAAAAATGTGATACTTACTCAAGGGAAGCATTAGTCATACTGTATGCCGTTACTCAGTTCGATTGCTATCTAAGAGGCCGTCGTTTCCTCATTATAACAGATCATAAACCACTTGTTTGGTTTAAAAACTCAGTAGATCCGACATCCAGAGTTAGTAGATGGAGAATAAAACTGAATGCATACGACTTTGACATCGTATACAAAGCCGGTAAAAGTAACGTTAATGCTGACGCGTTATCAAGAAATCCAATAGAAGATCCCGTTTATGTTATTAAAAATCATTCTATGGAAACACGCAGTCGTGCAGGAAAAATAACACGGCCAAACTACAACGAAAAGAGAGCTAAACGACCCAACAAGTCAAATATATCAAAAGAACCAGTCAAAAACCTTCCTATAATACAAAAAGCCCCCGAGGAAATTGAAACGATAGTCAACTCAGACAAAAGATTACAACCCATGGAGATAGATAATTTTAACAACAAATTTGACGAGTCCTGGGAAGAAAAGGATGTTTACGAAGAACCAAATGATGAAAAGAAATTCATTGAAGTTAAAGAACAACTCTTTATGAGAAAAGATAATTACGTTTATTTCATAACTACGACTGGAATGCCTTTAGATGAAGGATCCAGAAATTTGGCTTCCAAATTATTCCTACCTCATTTTTCCAATTTAAATCCAGGAGAAATAAGAATCAATAACAAAAACGGAAAAATGCATTTTGCTATGGTGTTACGTGACGAAGAGTGACTGAGTACTTCAGAAATTATTAATAATCTAAACACGAATCTACTAAAGTTGAAAAATATTATATTAAAAGAAAAATTACGTTCAATAAGTATCGCAAAGAGCGAATTTATTGAAAACGTTTCATGGAACGAAATATTGAAACAAATAAGTATAACTCTACGAAAAATTAATGTAAAAATAATTATTTGTTTAGGATTCATAAAATGTGTGGAAGAGAGTAATAGGGAAAATATTATTCGCGAAATGCACGAATCTGCTTGTGCAGGACATAAAGGGGTAACAAAAACCTATAAACGTATAAAACAACGTTTTTATTGGCCAGATATTAAGAAAGACGTACAAAACTACATTAGACATTGTTTAACTTGCCAACTAAAAAAATTGGTTCGTGTTAAAACTAAACAACGTATGATAATAACAGATACTCCGTACTCGGCTATGGAATCCATATCAGTCGATCTTGTGGGACCATTTCCCAGATATCGAAATAATAACAATAATATATTAACCATTCAATGCAACCTTTCAAAATACTGTATGGCGATACCCATACCAGACGCGACCGCGGCAACGATCGCCGAAGCGTTAGTTCGTCGACACTTTTCAATTTTTAGCGCCCCATTGTTAATTATATCCGACCAAGGTACCTCATTTTTAAGTAGTCTGATGAGAGAAGTAGCGAAAATTTTTAAGATTAAACAAGTTAAAACCACGGCTTATTACCCTCAGTCCAACTCCGTTGAGCGTTTTCATAGCAGCTTAGCAGATTATTTAAAAACAATGATGGAAAGAAATGACTCATGGGATGAGTTATGCAAATTAGCCGCGTTTTCATATAATGCGTCGGTACATAAGGGTCATCTCTACACGCCTTTTGAAATTGTTTTTGCACGAAAAGCGCGACTACCATCAAACGAACTTTTAGACCCACGAGAACGAGTTCCAACGTATGATGATTACATTATAAATTTACGACAACGTTTAAATGAAATACAGGGAATCGCGCGAGAAAAATTAATAGCTTCTAAACATAGGTCGAAATTCTATTACGACAGGAAAGCCAATCATCAAGCATTTCAGACAGGGGATAATGTCTGGTTATTAAAAGGAGGGAAGAAATACAAACTAGGCGATCAATATACTGGACTACATCGGATTTTAGAAATAGTTAATAACAAGGGAAATGTAAAAATAGAGCTAGCTCATAATAAAACGAAAATAGTGCATGTTAATAGGTTAAGATATTCATATATGGAGCCTTTGCAGTGCCTAAACATAGGTATATAATATATAATAGCCCCAATGTGCTTGAAAATATGTATACGCACTTATATATATATTTTACGCTTCTAAAAGGTTGTTAATAGAATAATATTTATTATCTTGTAATCACAATTGGCATACATTCAACTTAAAATAAAATTATTTCAATTTATCTGACTTATTACAAAAAAAAACGATATAAAAATAATATGTATATATCTAAATTAACGACGAAAATAAACTACAAGGAAATAATATTTTTTATTATACAGAAAGATCATTACAAGAAAAGCATACACTCACTTAAATTAAATAAATACGCGATTATTAAATTAGAAACGAATAAGGCAAATAACAAAAAATAAGGTCTTTTTCTCTTTACTCTTCTCGCCTAAGATAACAATGATGTTGATGTACAAAGTAAAGTAAGGACAAGGTTTAAATTTTCAATGTCAGTTGAGCTTAGTCAAATTTAAATTTAACTGCTATAAAAAAAAATGATTTACAATAAAATAGAATCATTGGAGTCTAACACATCACTAAACCTAAAACCTATATCCTATCCTTCCTAAGGAGTGCTTGATTGCACCCTTTCCTCCTCGTTGCGGTAGATGCTCCAGCAACACCGTCACTTATCCTTCCTAAGGAGTGCTTAGTTGCACCCTTTCCTCCTCGTTTCAGTAAATGCTCCAGCAACACTGTCACTTATCCTTCCTAAGGAGCGCTTAGTTGCACCCTTTCCTCCTCGTTGCGGTAAAAGCTCCAGCAACACCGTCACTTATCCTTCCTACATACCGTTCAAAATGTAAACCTATATAAATAATCACAACTGAACTTACCTTGACTCTAGTAATTCTGTTAATTAGTCATATTTTCTTACAGGACTCCCAGGTATAAATAAATAAGGAGAGTTTGGCATACTAGAAACAAAAAAACTCTAACACTAGATTCAATGGACATGGGAGATTCCGTACAACATAATTACGATTGCAAAGAAACGACAAGAGGCGGAAAGAAAAAGATTTTATCAAAACTAATTATTGAAAAGAGAACTTTATTAAAAAAATTAAGTAAAGTAAACTCGCAGATAGCTTCCTTACACATGTTGGATAAAGACGTGGACTCGAATTTAAAGTATAAAGAAATTTCCGATATTGATTTTAATGAACAAATGCAGCAGAAATTTGATAAATTAATTAATTTCGCGGAAAAAGTTCAAAATCCAACTATTAATAAAAACAACAATTAAAACCTTTTTTTGAGAGAATAACGGAGATTTTAAATACATAATATTCGCAAGTTTGTATAGTTTGACAGAAAGTACAGCAAACAAAAAGATGTATAAATAATGTAAATCTATAATTGATACTGTAAGCCTTGTACAATTATTTAATAACTAGTTAAAACAAATTAAAATAAAATACAAAAAAAAATAAGAGAGAAAAATGAATGTGTGCTCATTGGTTTGAGTATGGTATAAAATTTAATGTGTACACGATATATGTATGAGTATTGTGCGTATACACATATCGCAAAAAGTTATAGTAAAAGAAAATAAACAATGAAAACTGATCTTCCTTCAATACATAGACTCAATCCTTTAATTAATATCAACCACGAATAAACAAAGAAATTTCTGTAGGCTGCCTAAAGATGGAAGTTGCACTTACCAAACGACAGCAACGCAAGAAAAGACAGGAGGAAAGAAAGAAGAAAGAAGGGGAAAAGGACCCATTAGAAAAAATTATTAAATACGGAGTCAAATGTTTCCAAGATGAGGCCAAGGGAACAACTCCCGCTTACTCCCGAAGGCTAGCAAATGAAACAGAGTTTCTAACATCTGTTATTTACAATCACAGTTTAAGCTTTAGGTTGGCTATTAAAGAAGCCTACCTTAGTGCTATAGGTTTCAACGATTGCATGCCTCAAAGGTTAAGACGATTTATAAACTTTAGAGCACAACTGGAAATGCAACATCCGGACTACCCAGAAAAAAGTGACGATGAACTCGTAAATGAGGTAGAGAAAAGGTATAGAGAAAGCTCCGCATTTATGGAACTAGGGAAAACGTATGCAAAGTACTTAGAAATAAAAGAGTATGGTGGTCAAGGATTTGGGGACCAAACGTACCATGGAAGGTGTAAATATTGTAAACAGAAGATTCCGGTATGGCGAGAGTGCGCAAAATGCGCCAATTACTATCTACAACGTCAAGGGGAAGGGATATATATAGAATCCATGGAGTGTACGGACGATGAACACCAACGACAGCTAGAAGTAACATCCCATTGTCCGACTGGTTGTTTTGCGGGAGGTTCCTTAACCGTATTACGGGATGAAAGATGGTCAACGGGAGATTGGTAATGAAAAAGAGACAGGGACGAAGGAAGATCGGAAAAACTATAACGATAAGATAAATACAAGAATGTTAAAAAAAAAAAAAAAAAAAATTTTTTTTTCTTCTCCTGCCTATATACCAAATCAAAAAGAAATAAAATAAAACAAAATATACCTTAAGAGAAGACGACTTCTGACTAACCTTTGTTCTAACCACACTGCCCTAGGAAATTGTACAACAATAAAAAAAGAAATACATACATAGTTTACTCATATCTTTAGTTTAATTTATAGAGCACCCGATTAATTATGAATCATTGATTTCGGTTTAAATTACAAAATAAACACACCTAGAACCGGCACATAAAAAAAAATAATAAGTACGCAAACAAGAAATTAAAAGCAGGGCGTTCAATAAACCAGAAGGATCCATATATAAAAAAAAAAAGAGAGACAGGGCAAGGAGCGGAAAGATTTATCGATATCTCTTTTACTTTTTCAGAACAAAAAATGAGGAACTTCAATATAATGTGTTTATCCCTCTTAACATTTTGTACGGGAAACGAAGTTGAACCAAAAGGAATCGAACTTCAACAAATACCTCCATCGGGTATAGTCTTCGAACGACAGGAAGATGTAAAACTAACTCCAGTCGCGTGGAAAATTATTATTAGCATGACTTGCATACATGAAGATATGAATCTAACGGATATTTGGACGACGTTTAGCGAACTGAAAAACGATTACCCGTTAGGTCACGAAAAATGTGAAGAACGGTTTGGAAATTTTAAGAATTTACAAGAAAAATATACTAGAACGTTACACATCTTAAACACTACAGAAAGTACTTGCATGGACGTAAAATCAGATTTGCGTGAAAACGAGTTAATACGTTATGATTTAGAAAGTAAATTAATTAACAATTACATAGATAGGATACTAGTAGGGGTTAGGACTAAATAATATTTATAGAAAGTAATACGATGGGAACCAATATATACATAGACAAAGCAAGATTGTATGATGAATTCAACATTATGCAAAAAATGAAGCAAATGAAACAGGAAATTTATCTTGAACGATACTCGCAAATAATGAACAATATAAAGACTACGTTAGGAAGAATGTTGAACAACCAGATAAGCTACAGTGTAGGTACACTTGTTAATTTAGAAGGAATAAAAGAGCATCAAATGTATACTACTTTATTATCACCCAATAGACTCAAACAAGTTGTTAATTACATCGAAAAATATGAGAAAACCAATGAATTCCCGTTGAAAAGAGGAGAGGGAAATTTAAATAGATTAGCTAACATAACAAGCCTACATACTGGATACATCAATAATAAACTATTTATTCAAATAGAGGTTCCCTTGGTTGAAAAATCTACTTGCTCATTGTATAGGGTATCTCCACTTCCAATTCCTCAAAACGTATATACCAATGAATCAAACATCGCCTATGTTGAACCCGAGAATAACTATATTCTGCAACAAGAGGAAAATTATTACGGTTTCTCAAGCACCGACCTTAAGAACTGTAAAAAGTTTCAAGGAAAATTAATTTGCAAAAAAGAAAGACTGCATTTAAAAGCAATAGATAGTTGCGAAATGGAATTGATGTCTCAACCGGCTAAATGTAATTACCGTAACTGCAATATCAAATATAAAACCAATGCCAAACCAACGATAATAAAACTTGAAAAATTAAATAAAATATTATATTCAGCGCCCATGACTACGAGAGTGTCGATTGGCTGTGACGGTTTAACAGGAACGATCATACCGTTACGTGGAGTCGGAATAATACACACAAAAATAACTTGTACGTTTAAAATAAATGGAGAAATAAAAATACATGAGGTACCAACGGAATACTCAAATCACTTGTTATTCCCTCAGACGTCGTTAAATATTAGCAAACTATCAAATATCTTTAACAATACAAATACTAAAAATTTATTCCATAAACTAGTTAAGCAAAAACACTCGGGGAATTTTTGGGATATGGAAAATTACTGTAGGGATAAATTGATCAATACGGAAAAAACCGCTGTATTCACTACATTGTTTCTCATCTGTTCAATCACAGGAGTAGTTATATTTTTATTCATCGCGGGGATCTTCATACTTTTGTGTTACTTTAAAGAAATATTAGATACCATTCCGGAAGAAATAGAAATCCGTTTCGAATAAACAAATAGGAATTAACTTCATAACTTCGTACAAGGACAATGAAAACCATAGAAAATTATCTTATTTACAGACGGTAAAGAGATCATTCCTTCTGCTTTCACTCGTAAGTGTAATTAATTATTCGTCGGGACTTTACGGATATGACTGCGGGGAACAACTTTCAAATCTAACAACAATATCATTAGTGGATGTTAAAGAATGTGATGTACATGAACCATATATTAATGTAACAAAAGTTTACGCGCAGTTACTACAATTGAACGATTACAGTACCACGCATGTATATAAATGCATAATAAAAATCACACGTACAGTTACACATTGCGGTATGCACCGACATGCATCTCGCGTCCTAAACGGAGAAATTAGTTATTACAAAGAAATAAGTAGAGAGGAATGTTATGGAATCCATCGTTCAGGTTATATTTCTATAAGCGGGACTCAAATTATAAATCTACCCAGAAACAGTACCACTAATAAACCAATCGTGTTCGCGGGAGGGAACGATAATAGCGGAAATTGTATTGGAGGTTCATTTTCGGATTCATACGGTACCTATAAAGACGCTTATGTCGCAGGTCATGTTGAAATAACAATATACGATTACTATGCGGCTGTACATCTGGAATATAATAAAGCAAGATTAGACTCCGGGGTTACATGCACACTCGCGGATTTAGAATGTACAGATATCGATGCCTCACAAGTTTTTTGGGAAGCGCTTCCGGAGGATTCATGCGGAGTTAACAAATATTCTGTGTTGTACGAAGGAAATTTGGATAAAATATACGAAGAGCAAGAAAACCGTATAATGTACTCGTTTGAAACTAATGATATTACATTCGCACTATGGAAAAAAGGAGAACAGAATGTATGCGGTTTTAGATTTGCGCGCACCGAACATCCCAAGCTTTTCATAATTGAGGACGCCAAGGTTAACAGTTTTATAAGCAAAAAGGCAATTGAGGGAAACAATCTTGATATATTTGCATACATAAACTCAAAATTCTTATACGTTGAAAAATATGTACGCCGACAACTATATAGAATGTATTACGACATATTAAAACAAAGGTGCGAAATCGAAAGACATATTCTCACTCAAGCCCTCGCGCTCGCCTCAGTTTCCCCGGCGGAAGTGGGTTATCGTATCATGAATCAACCTGGGTATCTAGCCGTAACAGCGGGAGAAGTTATTCATCTACTAAAATGCTTTAAAGTAGAAGTAGTCGGGAGAGAAACGACGGGGTGTTACCAACAGCTACCCGTGTTTCGGGACAACCAACCATATTTTCTCACACCTAGAACGCGTATATTAGTAAGAACTGGGAAACCCCTAATGTGTGATAATCGTCTACCGGTTATGTTCAAAATGCATCAAATTTGGTTTAAAATGCTACCGAATCCAGTCGAAGTAGAAGATCCCGAGATATTGACGCCTCAAACAAAACTAACATGGAGATATGTTTCACCCGAGACACTCGCTACTAGTGGAATATACGGACAAAAAGATACCAGTAAACTTCGCGATATGATATTATTCCCATTAGAAAAATCTACGGTATTAAATAAGATGGCATTAGAAGCTTCGGGAAGGAAGATAAACCCCAAAGGAATTACTATAGGAAATTTGTTCGACCAAGAAGCCTTAAATAACCTGGCTGAATCGACATTCAACAAACTATGGTCGGAATTTTTAACGTTCAGTAACATCTCTGCCGGTTTCATAGGATTTTTTATGATATGTCGTCTCATCTAGCTAATTATCGATACGATTATGCATGGTTTCATGTTGCACGGAATTTACGGGTTCTCTTTACATTTAATTGGGGCAATATGGAATTCAATCACTCAACTATTACTGTATTTGGGAACACAAAAGTTAAATAAAGACAATGAGGAGAACAAAAAAATGGAGGTTGAGATAGAGAAAAATGAAAAGAGCCAATTTATCACTTCCGAGTTTAAAACTGTAGATACAAAAATTTTAGAGAGAGAATCGTGTTTATATCTAATTTTAAAAATAAACAATGAGAATAGAGCAAATTCAATGTAATAATAATAATAACTCTTATTTTCTTTTTTTTTTGCTTACACTCAAAATAGGAGAGCCAGTAAATGAGGATTATACAAGAAGTTAAAGAAAGGAAAAATTTACCCTCTTACGACGGTACGATTAGGAAAAAACAAATCAATAGAAAAATACACGAAATGTATTACCTTAAAAAGATGTTTTACAGCATAGACTTGAACACTCCTTTATGTGGAAATTGCATAGAAACAAAGGCAGGAAAGCCGATTATACAACACATAAAATTTAGAGACATAAATATAAATTCTGAAAGGCAAAAATGTTATAACTGTAAAAAAAATATCGAGGGGCGAAAAATAAAAAAAAATGATAATAAAATATCCACTCAAATTAGGGCAATAATAGAACAAAACAAAGAAAGAGAAATCGAGATTGTTACTATAAAAAATGAATTCGAATTACAGAGAGATAACCAGCAAATTATTCCGTTGGAACCAACTCGTTGGAATACAACACGAAGCGCCCATTTTTGTTGTTAAAAACGAAACAGATATTGAAAAACCAGAGGAAATGGGAACTTCAAGTTCAAAAATGACGCAAGCGGAACCTATGGAAATAAATAAAGACGAAAAATCAGAAGATATCGCAGAATCACAAAACGTTAAGGAAGTAAGCTGGCCGGAATTGGAATCCTTTCTGAATGAACAAGAAGTTATGGAACTATTACAAAATGCGACCAGTGATATTTTTCCCTCAATACTGGACGAAGAAAATAATACCCCCGTGCCAATGATAACACAAGAAGAGTTACCAGAAATATTAGAGATATTAGCGTCCTTAGAAACTCAATTAGACGAGGTAGTCTATAATGATACAGAAAAGAAAGTAAAAGAAATAATTATGGACCTACAACAGGACTTTGATGAAACTGATTGCGGAGTAAATCTGTCAATAAAGAAAAATAGATTAGATACATTTAAATATTGGCCGCATGCTTTTATTTCAACCAAGGATCTAGCAGAAGCCGGATTTTATTATACAGGAGAGAACGACAAAGTAAAATGCTATATATGCGGTGTAGGAATACGAAAATGGAAAAAACGGACGAGCCTATGCAAGAACATCGTAAATGGTCGCCAAAATGTGAATTCATTACAAAGAAAGAACGAGCAGAAGACTGTTGTGGAATCTATGACATGGAAAAATTGAGCAAAATAATAAAAGGTTCGGAACATGCCAGTTTATCAAAAGATCTTAAATGCAAGATTTGCAAACGTAATCCAATAGAGGGAATATATCTTCCATGCAAACATGCTTTAAGCTGTTTAACTTGTTATATGGGAACAAAGGAATGCATGATTTGTAAAAGAGCAATAACGGAATGGTTAAACATATACTTAATAACAAAAAGAAGAGGTCGCTCCACAGAGATAGAATTCGCCTAAATTAAATCTATACAACAATAAATTTATGAAAAGGGCAAAATATACAATTGCAGTAAATATTATAATAAGTATAAACAAGAGTATAAAGTATTAACAAGCACACATTATATACAAGTATATATACTAACTAGTTATAGTAAATACAAACAAAAAAACTATATGTATACAAAATGAAAAATAATAAAGATTAACATTGTTATAGAACAGTAAGGAATATTTATTTCTTTCCCCTAACCATATGTAGAAATAAAAAAAAAACAAACATAACAAACAATTATTGTGGTAAACATATTAATCAATGTAAATAACGTAAAAAAAAATAATAAAGAGTAATATATAGAAATACTAACAAAGTAAATAAGTATCCATAAAAAAAAGGGATAGAGCTAATATAAATAAAATATAATAGGTAAGAAATAGAGAAAAATATAAAAAAAAGAAAAAAATGTAAACAAAAAGAATAGTACAAGGACGATGAAGCAGCGCGGTGGGGAACGAAATTTGGATCCCCCGTAAAGATTCGATTGCACACCGCAATTCGAGCCTAGTTGCTGCGCTAAGCTGTAGGAGCATCGGCTGGCCTCGTAAGTGTTCGGGCCACTCTCCGACTCAAGCCTGGCGAGTTCGGCGGGGCCGACCATGCGTTGCATTGTCGACCTTTCGATTCTCTCTCTCTCTCTCTCTCTCTCTCTCTCTATCTCTCTCTCTCTCTCTCTCTACCTCTCAAAAACGTTGTGTATGATTGAAACTTCTTCTCTATCTTAGTATTTCTTACATTTTTGTTTATTAAATTGTGTTAAGTAATATTGTTTAATTGTAATTGTAAAAATAAATAAGAAAAAATAATAAGGTATAAAACAATTGTAAACTGTAAATAACAACAAACATAACAATGTTAAAACTAATATTTCAGTATTTTTGTATATAAATAATCCACGGTAGATCTGCGAATTATTTCTATCCTTTAGTTTAAGCACCATCAATAATAGAAAACGCTGTAGATCTGCATCTTCTATTCGCCGTTGCTTGTACGTGTCAAACACGCCTTAGCTATGCGCATTTGATACTTGATTCTTTTTCTCTCTCTCCCGTTGCTTTAAGTTGTAGCTTTTCCTCGTGTTCGAGAGCATCATGCGTAGAGTAGAAAAGACGCCCCTCCTGGCGTCCCCTCTCTCTCCAGACGCGTGCCTACTGTTTGCGTCGGGGAAAACCCATACGCTGAGTACAAGCCCTTTCTGGCATCGACGCGCTCTCTCGCACTTGAAGCGATCCGCCGCGCGTAGCTCAGAAGCGGCCATATTGGGCCTGCTTCCCCCGCCAGCTCGGCGCACGCGCACCCTAATGTGCACGCATCGAGTTGAATAGTAGCCCTTCCGGCATACACTCTTTCTCTCTATTCTCTCTCTCTCTCTCTCTCTCTCTCTCTCTCTCTCTCTCTCTCTCTCTCTCTCTCTCTCTCTCTCTCTCTCTCTCTCTCTCTCTCTCTCTCTCTCTCCAGGTGAATGAGGAATGGAATGAAAAAGGGGAAAACTAAAACACTCTATTATGAACTTTACAAACAAGTTTATTCCCTATTAAATTTTTTTAGTAACAATAAAAGAAAAATAAAAACAGGACAAATCCGATCATCTTATCACAGTTCATCCTCGGATGATATATCTATTATGTTTATTATACGCGGCACTGGCGAATAGCAGGGAGATCCTCCCCGGTCGGACGGCCAGTAAAATGAGGCCGGAACGTCAGGCACCTGCTCTGGCAAGGGTGATCTCGGCGAAAGATCTTCCTCCAGTGCCACCACCTCCACCTCCTCCTCCTCCTCCTCCTCCTCCATCGCCTCCAACTCCTCCTCACCCATTTCCCCCTCGGACGAGAATAAGGAATCTGAAGCTTCGGAGCTCGCGGGCAACTCCGATATGGCCGCAAGTTCCCGTAAGGATAAATTTAATAAGAGCAGAAGGGCGTCCACATCCAGTGGGACTCCTTCATTTATACACAACGCATTCAACTCCTGCGCAGCGGCTAGAAACCAGCTCCGAGCTTCAAATAAATCGGGACTAAATTCCCGATCATCCCGTCGACGTAAAGCCCACTGCATTAGCAAACGTGCTTTTTCAAACTCCATCCTGAAAACATAGAAAAAAAATACATACTCAGCATTAGGGAAAAAAATATAAAAACATACATGCAAAAAAAATATATAATAAAACCTTAACGACAAAAGCAAAATTTTTTTTTATTATTTAAAAAAAATAAATAAAATACGTAGAAGAAAAAAAAGAGATAAATATTCTCTTATATAAGAGATACACTATTTTCTTTTTTCTTATTATAACAAAAAAATAATAAAAAATAATAATAAGCAACAAAAAGAGATGATAATAATAATAACAATAAAAACACTTACTTAGTAAAAAAATAGGGACGAGACACCTTGGAGAAACGGATAGAATCACTGCCTGACGTATACTGACGAAAAAATGCAAGGAGCCACCCGTATTTAAATGAAACCTTATCGCACTAAGGGAAAATAATTTACTAGGGTATAAAAGATCACTTGGAAAAATTCAAGCGACCAACGAAAACGTTTAATATTGACAGAACTAGGAGGGGTACTTGAGAGTAATAAATAAGTCAAAGTGATTCTTTGTTTATAATAGCCGAAAAAAAAAAAAGAAAAAAAACTCATAACGAGAGCCTTGAATAGCTATATTCAACGTTTTCGTTACGTTTCAGAGGGGGGGAGGGGGAGCGAGGAAATTAAATATTTCTTCGCTCCTACTAACCTTACGTTAAGGAAAGATTACTACGCAGGTCTACATTCAAGCGAGGGTCTGTATTGCATAAAAATAAAATTTTTTTTCCCATCTCGTTATAATAGTTCATTACGCTGCAATTATTAATAGACTAAGCAAAAAAATATATATACTAATGGATAACTCTTAATTTGTATTTCAGAAAAATACGTAAGCATTCAAATATTATCAAAGAAAATTGTAACTTTTGTAAAAAAAATGGATACGAGAACAAAAAAAATACAAATAACATATATTTAACACGAATTGATGAATACTAAAAATTAGGAGTAAAAACAAAAGAAGAATAAATTCTTTATATACAGAAAATACATTTAATAAAAATTATACAATTTTTCGGAATATCTAGAATAAAAATTGTAATAATAAAACCCTTTTTATTTTTAGCTTCTATTTTTATAGGTGAACTATATCAATACTGTTAAATGGTTCGAAATAATGTAATAGATGTAAGGAAAAATAATAATAAACGAAGTTGAACTACGAAAGAAATAATTGTAATATGGTTTATAAAGCTCACCATAAGAAATAAAGAAAAATTAATCGAAATAATGTTTATAATTTAAAATTAAGTATGATATCTTATGTCAAGAGAAATAATAATATAATAATAATATTGTTTAACGACGAGGGCGTCGTTTTTAAAAAGGGGGGGAGTTGTCGCGTCCCGACGAAAATTATATTATTATTTTTCGTAAAAAGTACTGCGTAGTTTAGAATAAAAATACGGCGTAGAAGACGAACTAAATAAGGTTGATAAAGAATGATTCTAAGTAAATGCAGTAATATAAAATATAATTTATAGAGCTAAGGGACAGATTAGTTTACGAGTGTTTCAAACGAAAAAGAGACTGATAAGTAGAGTTAAAGATATTATTCGAAGCCAATACGCATATAAGCGGGATCGCCGATAGTGAGATCGAAACGAAGGGTTGCGCAAGAGATTTTTTTGTACTGCACTATAAAATCAATGCTCGGAGAAGAACCGGCAATGGGAAACATCGACTAGAAAATTCGAGCATTAGAAGGAAGTAATAAATTAAGCCGTTCTTTGGGTAACGTCGCAGTAATAAAAAGGGGGACAGCAAATTCTCCGAATTAACTACGAAGCGATACAGAAAATGCACGGGATTCGATAATTTTTAATTACGCACATCTAACGGTCCAATCGGGTGCAAGCACAGAAAAATCGAGAAATACTTACACAATTTCCATATAAGGCAAAGTGTAAGACAAGGCGAAGTGTAAGACAAGGACAGATGCATAGATTTTTAGGGTATATAAAGAGGACCCAGAACAGACACAGCCACTCCTAAGTTTTCATCTAAAGCTTTCGCAAGGCGAAGCTCTGCTAGTCAACTCTTTGATTTTTATCCGAGGGCGTGGCTCTGCTACTCGGACTTTAAAGTAATACGCATTAAAAATCACGAGAGATCTTGTATTCGGGGATCGAGACGTATCATTGACATCTACAAGCCATAGTCAAGGAACTACGACTTCGACATCTGGAAATCATCGAGCTCCAACAGCATACACATCTATCGTCGGCGCCCGCAGGTCTAGCAGAACATTATCCGGCAATTTGACACCGCTATCCGCGTTCAAGGCGGACCTTCGTTCCTCACCGAATACACACACACACATATATATATATCTCTCTATAATATATAAATATTTCGCCGCCTCCGCCGCCGCCGCCGCCGCCGTGTCTAAGAATTCAGAATTCAACATATATATATATATGTTTTATATATATATGTCATATATATGTTATATATATGTCATATATATATGTTATATATATATGTTATATATATATATATATGTCATATATATATGTTATATATACATGTCATGTATATGGTATATATATATATCATATATATGTTATATGTATATGTCATATATATATGCGTGTGTGTGCATGTGTGTGTGTATGTGTGTGTGTGTGTGTGTGTGTGTGTTTGTGTGTGTGCGCGTGCGCGTGTGCGTGTGCATGCGTCTGTGTGTGTGCGTGTGTGTGTGTGTGTGTGTGTGTGTGTGTGTGTGTGTGTGTGTGTGCGTGCGTGTGTGTGTGTGTGTGTGCGTGTGTGTGTGAGTGTGTGTGTGTGTGTGAGTGTGTGTGTGAACATACACTTTTCCAAATATCCATATGTGATATATACAATGGGTTAAAAATTAAATACATTAATTATTGCATTTTTAAGATAATTCATAACTTTTTACAGAACTGAAGGCCATAAAAATGCTACAGACTATTTGAAAGGTATTGCTCCAAGCTTTCTTTCAAACTTTTGGATAAAAAATCAATTGTAGCGCACTTACACTTTTTATAAGTTGAATATTGGCATGTATTTTATATAACATTTACTTTGAAATTAGAAATTCTAACCCAGTATAATTTTATTTAAAAGCAATAAAATGAGATAAATAAATTTCTGTTTTATTAGTTTTGAAGAAGTTAATTTTATGTAAATAAATATATTATAAAATTGTTTACTTATTTCTCCAACTATGAAAATGGATGAAGATTTTGACATAATAAATATATTTCTTGGCAATAATGAGGATTTGATAAATAATCATCACGGTTCAAATGTGAACTCCTTGAAACAAGTTAGAGAAGTTTCAACAAATTTAAACGATGAAAAATTTTTAAATCTCTTCCCAGACATTGATGCGTAGATACAATACTTGGCGATTCCATTTTGATTTCAGTACTTTCAATTGTAGAAACTTTTTGAGGAGTTTATGTAACACATAAAAATAAAAATGTTTAATTGAAATACAAATTTATGGTATGGTAAAAAATACTTGTCGATTATACCGCTTTGATTTTAATACTTTCTATTGCAAAAACTACTTACGGAAAAATATATATGGAAAAATATATAAAATGTCCAATTAAAATAACAATAGGTAGAAAATGATGAGTCTTTAATTTCTAGTTGTTTTTTATTACTGACCCTTTTGATCCAAATTTTTTATTCGTCAACAGGAACACACTTAAGAAACTTTATAAGTGCATATAAGTTATAAGTTACGTAATTAATTTTAAATAAAAATTTTAAACTATTGTATAAGTAGAAAAAGTATGGGAATAAGAATTAAAGATATTTATTTAATAGATTGCAATTTAAAAAGTGTGATTTGGAATAAAATACTTGCGAATATTGACACCTTCTTGGAAGGTGTTTTGATTTCAATACTTTCTATTGCAGAAATTTCTTTTATCGGATATTTACTTAGTTAATTCTTAATAAAAAAAATTAAGCTATTGTGTAAGTAGAAAAAAGAAGGGAATAAGAATTAAAGATAACTTTTGTTCCAAATTTTTTATTCGTCAAAAGGAACACACTTATGAAACTTTATAAGTGCATATAAGTTATAAGTTACGTAATTAATTCTAAATAAAAAATTTTAAGCTATTGTATAAGTAGAAAAAATATGGGAATAAGAATTAAAGATATTTATTTAATAGATTGCAATTTAAAAAGTGTGATTGGAATAAAATACTTGCGAATATTGACACCGTCTTGGAAGGTGTTTTGATTTCAATACTTTCTATTGCAGAAATTTCTTTTATCGGATATTTACTTAGTTAATTCTTAATAAAAAAAATTAAGCTATTGTGTAAGTAGCAAAAAGAAGGGAATAAGAATTAAAGATAACTTTTGTTCCAAATTTTTTATTCGTCAAAAGGAACACACTTATGAAACTTTATAGTGCATATAAGTTATAAGTTACGTAATTAATTCTAAATAAAAAATTTTAAGCTATTGTATAAGTAGAAAAAATATGGGAATAAGAATTAAAGATATTTATTTAATAGATTGCAATTTAAAAAGTGTGATTGGAATAAAATACTTGCGAATATTGACACCGTCTTGGAAGGTGTTTTGATTTCAATACTTTCTATTGCAGAAATTTCTGTTATCGGATATTTACTTAGTTAATTCTTAATAAAAAAAATTAAGCTATTGTGTAAGTAGGCGTGATCTAGTTATTTTTACATTATATCTTAAACGGTCATCTTTTATCTTACACGGTCGTCAATCATCTAATTTGCCGCGAAACGTGCGCGTAGCAGAACCTGTCAGTGACAATTATTGGTTATGTTTAATGTTGATAATTTAAAAGTTTGTAAAATACTTGCGAATATTGACACCGTCTTGGAAGGTGTTTTGATTTCAATACTTTCTATTGCAGAAATTTCTTTTATCGGATATTTACTTAGTTAATTCTTAATAAAAAAAATTAAGCTATTGTGTAAGTAGCAAAAAGAAGGGAATAAGAATTAAAGATAACTTTTGTTCCAAATTTTTTATTCGTCAAAAGGAACACACTTATGAAACTTTATAAGTGCATATAAGTTATAAGTTACGTAATTAATTCTAAATAAAAAATTTTAAGCTATTGTATAAGTAGAAAAAATATGGGAATAAGAATTAAAGATATTTATTTAATAGATTGCAATTTAAAAAGTGTGATTGGAATAAAATACTTGCGAATATTGACACCGTCTTGGAAGGTGTTTTGATTTCAATACTTTCTATTGCAGAAATTTCTGTTATCGGATATTTACTTAGTTAATTCTTAATAAAAAAAATTAAGCTATTGTGTAAGTAGAAAAAAGAAGGGAATAAGAATTAAAGATAACTTTTATTCCAAATTTTTTTTATATATGTCTACTCGAAAAAGTTGAGACAGAGCTATAGGGGAAAACGAAAGAGTGAGTGAGACACGCGTGATCTAGTTATTTTTACATTAATATCTTAAACGGTCATCTTTTATCTTACACGGTCGTCAATCATCTAATTTGCCGCGAAACGTGCGCGTAGCAGAACCTGTCAGTGACAATTATTGGTTATGTTTAATGTTGATAATTTAAAAGTTTGTCAAATTCTTGGTTTTGGACTACAGTTTTCACAGGTACAGTATAATAATTATTTAAATTTTTTATTTTTACTACATTTGTAAGTATCAAGATTTAAATAAAAATAGTAAAAAAAATTTAGGAAATGTTTATTAATTATTTGAATAAATTATTTTAGAAAAGTTAAAAATAATATAAGTATTTGTTAATAAAATTATTTATTTAACAATTTAAATTCTGGAGCCCAGTCATCAAACGTATCAAGCAAAAAGTGGAGTTATACATTTGTGGGATCTAAGGTCAGACCATAATGAGCAATTAATACCTGAAGCAGAAGCTTCTATTCAAGACATAGCAGTTGATGCAGTTGGGACTTATATGGCTGCTGTTAACAACAGAGGTCATTGTTTTATATGGACACTTTACCGGTGGTATCGGTGAAGAACCTACAAAATTAAATCCTAGGCTTAAGTTAAATGCACATAGAGCATATGCACTTAGATGTAAGTTTAGTCCTGATAGTACACTTCTTGTTACTACTTCAGCAGATAAGACTGCCAAAGTTTGGAAAACAACAGACTTTTCCGAGGTGCAAGTTCTACAGCATGAAGCTAAACGATGGGTTTGGGATGTAGCTTTCAGTGCTGATTCGCAATACATTTTTACTGCTTCGTCGGATGGTGTTGCAAGATTATGGAATATAGCAACAGGAACTGTGAAGAGAGAATATCAAGGACACCAAAAAGTAGTTTCTGCTCTTGCCTTCAGAGATGAAGTGCTTCTGACAAGTTAAAAACAAAATAGACTGTGCATTATTAGTTCATTGAAGAATGTTGATGAACAATTTTAGTATAATATATTTGTTAAGAAAGTATAGACATTACAATTAGACATAGAAAAATTTTGTAAATAAATATCCTTATTTCCTTTCTTAGAAGTTAATAAATAATTGTTTATTCAATTATTTTGGATGAAAAATATTACAATGTTATTATGAATAAAATTATTGTTTATTCAATTATTTTGGATGAAAAATATTAGAATGTTATTGTATATTGTACAAAAATAATGTGCGTGTTTAATTATTGGATGCACATTCCATCATATACTTAATATATTGGTGTTTTGCAACCATAATTAAATAACATTAACAATTTTAAATTTATACAATTTTTTTAATTACGAGAAAGTCTTAGGTTTCTGGTACTACTACTACTGCTATTATGATTATATTGGTATTTACAGATTCTCTTCTACTTATTTCACTGATGTCCAAATTATCATTTGTAGTTGGTTGAAATAATTTATTAGTTTGCACATGAAGTGGTGTACTTGTTATGATAGGTTGCTTGATTCGTTTGTTAATTATACTATGTGGTCTTCTAAAGGTATTTATTTTTGTTATTGATTTCCTTTTCATGTCAATAGTCTTATTTAAATTAACTATAGCTTGCTAGCTAATTGCTGTTTTTGCGGTTTACCTTTTGAATTAACTTTATTAATTTCATCTGTTTTATCCATTTCACTATTTGATTCTCCTTTGGATGTGTTGACTAGCTTTAATTGTTCTACCCTTTTTTTATTCACAATATGAATAGCAGCGCTTATTGCACTATTATCACCAGTAACATTTTTTTCATTTGCATTCTTCTCTAATGTAAAGTTTAGTTTTGTTTGTCTCATTGTATCTTGAAGTTTTTTTTTCTTTTTCTTGTTAGTTTTCTGTGTTTGTTTAACATTCATATTTGTTTGAGAATTTCCTTGACTATACTGTTCAGTCGAGCCATCATTTTTACCTTGTGACTTTTTGTTAGTTTGTAATTTATTAACAGTTGCTTTTTTAATTTTAGTATATGAAGGTTCACCGCTTGTTTTGTTTGTTTCTTTTTTGGAGTGCTCATCTGGCTAATATCATCGTCTGAGCTTTCAAAATCTGATAAATCCTAAAAGAGAAATAAATAATTTTTGTTCCGTTTTAAAGTCTTTAGTTTAAAAATTCTTACACTTAAATTTAAAATTGTATCATATTTTTCCAACTTCCATTCCATAAGTGCATTATCTTGTTCAATTATTTGAATAAATGCGCTTCTTTTAATGTTAAACTTTTAAAACATTCGAAAAAAGATTCTAAATGCTGCTTCATATTAGTATTGTCAATATCATCAAAGCTATTTAAGTCAAATTTTACTTTAATAGGATTTTCTTTTGTTAAGTCATAAAATACATAAACAATTATGTTAAAGTAGATATTAGTTTCAAAATCTTCGCATTTCAGAAACGTTATAAAACAAAAGTATAAGAATAATGCACATCCACAGAACAATTACAAACATCTTCCAAATAAGATTTCAAATCATCATATTGTTTTTTTTTGTTTGTGATACGTGTCTAAGTGTAACTTAAGATTTCTTATAAATATTATTGGAGTATTTACAATATTATATGGCCAATGGAATATCCAAAACTCCAAATGTTCCCTTATTATTTTCATTAAAAATTTGAACAGTATATGTTTTTATAAGTTCGTCATCATCATATATTGCAAACTGAAAAATACATTCATCCTTATTAAACTTAATGCAATGAATTCCATTATTACGTTTCTTAACATCTGAGTTTTGTTCGCTAGTTTTTATTTGTTCCATTTGTTCATTGTAATTAAGTTCCATTCCATTAAATATTCTATCTCTCTTCGGACTTTTTCCTTTTTATCGTTTATTTACTCATCTTATTAGTGAGATGCTATTTTTCTTTACACAGAAATACTTGTTTTATCTGGAACACTTTTTGCACGCTGTAATGTACACGCAGGTTGACGTTTGACTTGATTATCTCTTACTTCACTCTATCTCTCTTTCTCTCCCGTGTAAGTAAATGTGATCCCCTGCGCCTATGTGTTACGTGACATTTTTGATGAAGATACGGGAATGTCATAATATTATATATATATATATCCAAAGACCCCCCGATTAATTTTAGAATTTGAAAATTTAGCAGTACTTAATAAAAAAAATATAACCACAATACATGACAACTGCAATTGCTGCAAGTAAACTGAGCGTAACAGTAGCGCCCTCGCGCTGAATTTTTCAGAGTCTGACACGAGTTTTTACATGTGTACGCGCTCTGTCCCGGGCTGGAAGCTAATTCTATAGACATATATATATAAAAAGGGAAGAGACAATAAAACACGGAAATAGCAAAAATCGAGTTAAAGGAAATCAACAAGCAATTTCTTTCACTTGATTTTCTCTAGTATGTGTCGATGAATTTACATAAAATTTAATGTTGAGTGAAGATAATTAAATAGGGAATGTGGGGTTTGATCGATTATACATATATTATTAATGTAATAATCAAAATAATGAATACAAAATCTGAGGGGTTAAATTAGCTGTCTATAATGGCTCTCGCGCTATACTTGCGTCAGGCGCTATCGCGCCTTTTGATATTATTCAAATCAAAATTTAAAAATTGTATGGATATATAAGTAAGTAGATTACGTATATTTATATAAAACAATATTTTATATAAACAAGTATGTATTTATTAGAAACAAAAGGTTATTTAAGGAATGCCTTTGTTTATAATAATTAAAATAAATATATGGGCTCTGTAACTAAAGGGAAAAATAAATTGGATATAATTATGGATTAAAACGCAAATTTTGAAAGAGGGTGCAAATTACGAATTACGGGAGAAATGGAAGAAACAGGTTTTTATTTATATACCGCTAAAATGTTATAAATAATTCTTTAAAGCTAATACAAAAATTAATTTAATTAAGAAGAAAGTTTTATTACTCTTAAAGAACAGTATATGTTTTTATAGTTCGTCATCATATATTGCAAACTGAAAAATACATTCATCCTTATTAAACTTAATGCAATGAATTCCATTATTACGTTTCTTAACATCTGAGTTTTGTTCGCTAGTTTTTATTTGTTCCATTTGTTCATTGTAATTAAGTTCCATTCATTAAATATTCTATCTCTCTTCGGACTTTTTCCTTTTTATCGTTTATTTACTCATCTTATTAGTGAGATGCTATTTTTCTTTACACAGAAATACTTGTTTTATCTGTAACACTTTTTGCACGCTGTAATGTACACGCAGGTTGACGTATGTCATAATATTATATATATATATATATCCAAAGACCCCCCGATTAATTTTAGAATTTGAAAATTTAGCAGTACTTAATAAAAAAAATATAACCACAATACATGACAACTGCAATTGCTGCAAGTAAACTGAGCGTAACAGTAGCGCCCTCGCGCTGAATTTTTCAGAGTCTGACACGAGTTTTTACATGTGTACGCGCTCTGTCCCGGGCTGGAAGCTAATTCTATAGACATATATATATAAAAGGGAAGAGACAATAAAACACGGAAATAGCAAAAATCGAGTTAAAGGAAATCAACAAGCAATTTCTTTCACTTGATTTTTCTCTAGTATGTGTCGATGAATTTACATAAAATTTAATGTTGAGTGAAGATAATTAAATAGGGAATGTGGGGTTTGATCGATTATACATATATTATTAATGTAATAATCAAAATAATGAATACAAAATCTGAGGGGTTAAATTAGCTGTCTATAATGGCTCTCGCGCTATACTTGCGTCAGGCGCTATCGCGCCTTTTGATATTATTCAAATCAAAATTTAAAAATTGTATGGATATATAAGTAAGTAGATTACGTATATTTATATAAAACAATATTTTATATAAACAAGTATGTATTTATTAGAAACAAAAGGTTATTTAAGGAATGCCTTTGTTTATAATAATTAAAATAAATATATGGGCTCTGTAACTAAAGGGAAAAATAAATTGGATATAATTATGGATTAAAACGCAAATTTTGAAAGAGGGTGCAAATTACGAATTACGGGAGAAATGGAAGAAACAGGTTTTTATTTATATACCGCTAAAATGTTATAAATAATTCTTTAAAGCTAATACAAAAATTAATTTAATTAAGAAGAAAGTTTTATTACTCTTAAAGTACAAAATATTAATGACATATACAACTCTTGGCGTAAAGTTCTATTAAATCCGTTTCAAATAATCTAAAATTTTAATAGGGTTTTACTAAATACTACAATTAAGTATATGCACTTTACTATTTTTGGTAAGTTAATTGTTCATTACCATATATATGGGCTATTTCACATCAGTGGTACGATGAAAATTTGAAATCACTCCAAATTTTGTGAACAGACTGGAAATATCTTCCAGAAGATAGAAAAAAAATTTGAGGTGTTAAAAATAATTTGCCTAAGAGTTATTCCACCATGAAAAATGGAAATTTTCCAATTTTTTAGAGAAATTATTATTTTCAAAGCTATTTATCTCAAAATCTATTGATTTTTTTAAAAATAAGTTATAAACAACTTTTGTTCAAAATAATCCTTAGAACTTATCTACTTGGGTTACAATTCCTAATTTTAAAATCTCGAAGATATAGAACGCCCGCAAATATTGAATATCAAAAAAAGGCGACCACGCCACAATCGATTTTGATCTAACACCGCTCAAAAGATCACATTTTTTGAACACACAAACACCAAATTTTTTTAAAAATTTAAATGGGATATACCGTGTTAATTTTTGTGAATTTTTTGTCTTTCTTTAAATTATCATAACTTTTTACAGAATTGAAGGCCATAAAAAGCTACAGACTATTTGAAAGGTATTGCTCCAAGCTTTCTTTTAGACTTTTGGATAAAAAAATCAATTGCGGCGAACTTACACTTTTTTAAGTTGAATATTGACATGTAGTTTATGTAACATTGACCTTAAGATTAGAAATTCTAACCCAGAAGGATAAATTCTACACATAATTAGCAACGAATGTTACATATAATGTTGTATAGTAAAAGTTGATAAATTTTGAGTTAAATAGCAATAAACCCAGCTGGTGTTGAAAAAAACTGGATAAAGTTCACTTTTTGAGGTTATAATAACTTTTGAGCTAATAAATTCCAGTACCTAAAAATTTTTTCTGTATTCTGCAAAAAAATTGGCAAAGTGTACTCAAAATTTGGTGCATTTTAAAATTTTGATCGGACCACTTTACGTGGAATACCCCATATGTATATTATATATATTTTACACCTCTGGTGTAAGTTATGTCCTAAAATACGTGAAAATTAGTGATTTATGAGGCATAACTTACAACAGCGGTCTTGGCCAATAAGCTAACCCAAGCCATTCGAAAGCTCGCGAAAAATGTGAACTTTTGAGAGGTGTTAGATTAAAATCAATTATGGTGTGGTAGCCTTTTTTTGATATTCAATATGTCCGGGTGTTCTATCTCTGCGAGATTTTAAAATTAAGAAATGTAACCATGGTAGATAAGTTGTAAAGATTAATTTAAACAAAAGTTGTTTGTAATGTTTTTTCAAAAAAATCAACAGATTTTAAGATAAATGGCTTTAAATATAGAAATTTTTCTAAAACATTGAAAAATTTCCACTTTTCATGGTCGAATAACTCTTAAGCAAATTATTTTTAACACTTAAATTTTTTTTGTATGTTCTGGAAGATGTTTCCAGCCTGTTCTCAAATTTTGGAGTGATTTAAAATTTTCATCGTACCACTTGACGTGAAATAGACCATATATATGTATATATATGTATGTATGTATGTGGGTGTGTGTGCGTGCGGCGTAATATTTATATAATATATATATATTTTAAAATTGTTTTTTCAAGAATACATAATGTACACTAACTAACAATTTAATCTGCTAAGAACAAATTCAAATCACTGAGTTTATATCTACTTTTTTGTTGGTTAATGGTTGGACGTTGTAATAATGAAATATGGAATTACTGATGTCGATTTAAATCGCATAATATTAATTAAATTAATATTTAATTTGGATTATTAATTTAAACTATTCATAAATTACAAATTGAATAGTACATGCTGTTTTTAATTTTATTACTTCCTATTTGCTTAATGGGGTGTCAGACCAAATTACAGGGATCCACGCCTTACAACATACAAATTGTATTTAAAATATTCAATTAAAAATCGGAAAAAATTAATTCTGGTAGCTCATATAATAAACAATTTTTGTGCGGTAATTATTAGTCAAAAATGGCATAAATTATTAAGGCAATCGTCATAATTAAATTATCGTTTTATCAATGACGAATCATTTTTTAATACTTTGGCATATTGCTTAAAACATGACTGTTCAGGATTTATTCAAAAGTTCATTTTTTTGTTTATAAAAAATTATAAAAAAGACCCTTTTCTAAGTGTGGCATTTCCTTGATTTTAATATCTAAATATTGGGAATGATTATGTGAGTAATGTGTGTTTTAGTACTCATCATATTTTTTATTAACAACAAAACAACTCATGGTATATGAAATTATTTATTATAAAATAGGTCGAACTTCTTAAAAATAATTAATTAGAAGGACAATAATTATTTACGGAAATACATCATAATTTCTTAATAATAAATACATTTGACGGTAATTTAAGAGCTTTGTTAACGGAGTCTGTTCAATTGAGGATGTTCCGCACACCAATCCGTCACTATGCGTGCCGTGTAGATTGGACTATTATCCTCGATAATACGGATATTTTCTAACGGGTACCGATCTGAAATATTGATTTTATATGAGAAATATATTTAGTTTACAGAAAAGAGTTTTTATAGTATATTACAATTTGTAACATTTTTTAAAATCAAACTACTTTATAAAATGGCAGTAAATTTGTCTTTTTAAATTTACTCGTGAAATTAAATAGTTATTTATGCACCAAGGGAGTAAAGTAGGCGTTTATTCCCGGGATGATAGTTACTACCCGAGCTTTAGCGAGGGTAGTAATTCATCCAAGGGAATAATCGCCTCTTACTCCCGTAGTGCATATAACATTTTTCACCCTAATCACTTGGAAAGCCACTTTATTCGACAACAATTTATTTAAACATTTCTAAATTTTTTCAATATTCTAAGATTTTTTGCTGTATTTAATTGAACAAAATTAATTTGATTTAGTATTTGTGTAGGAAAAGACTAAAATAAGTACTAATGGACAAAAAAGTAAGTCTACAGTGAATAGAATTGATCTACGAACAATAAAATGGGTCTACGGGGAATAGAATGAGTCTACGGGGAATAAAGTAATCAAGGGAATAAAATGCAATTTTACTCCCTCCGCAGAGGTCAATAAAGTGGACTTTTCAGATGGTTAGGGTGAAAAATACTAATAAATGTTAATAAACGGTCTTAAAACTTATTATATTCAATATTTTTGATGAAATAAAAAGAATAAAAGCAGTAATATTAATAAATCTTAAAATTTATAAAATGTATTACGTTAAAATATGACGGTGATATTGATAAAAATAAATAGAGATGATTAACTAAAGTTAAAATAAACAATATAATAATAATGTTATCAAAAGATAATAAATATGCAATTGTTACCTATATCACTGCATAATCCTCGTCAGGATAATACCGCCTTTCTCCGTTGAAATGGCATATGTAGGGTGCGAGAAAACTCATATGCCTCAAAAACCAAGTGTTTACGAAGTTTAACTCGGCCCTTCTGAGTTGTCCACGAATAATTTTGCGGCATATGGTGACATACTTCGCACGTAATCGATTCCAATCTTTTTTTAACTGCGCAACTGCAAAATGAATTTCAATTTATGATACGCGTGTGTGTGTCTATATATATATAAACAAGATATACGAAATATATATTTACTTACCAGATTTTCGCATGTTGAAACGATTACGTATATAAGTTTGCAGGTTTTGAAAAAGAGCTAATCTCACATTTCGTGCTCGATAAAATCGATTTGTAGGATCGTAGATCAAATTTCTTCTCCGGATATACCGAACTATAGCTAATTCGTAGGTTACAAGCTCCCATCGGTCCATTGCTATTTTAATAATTCTACAAGTTATAATGGTTATCTTAAATAACGATATTTTTACAATGTTTCAATAACAATCAAAAACAATCCGTATCTACGTAAACGGAAAAATGATTATCATATGGTTTGCACGAACGTCTGAATTTGGCTACTAAAACAAAGAAGTAGGATTCTACTGGCAGAAATGGAAATTGTCTCTGTATTTTCTTTTATGTTTATCCATCAATTATTCCGAAACTACTGGACCGATTGAGGTGATTTTTTTAAATAATAGTTAATAATCCTCCGGTGATCCCATTTCACTTTTTGTAAAGATCGATGAATATTTAACTTCATTTCATACACATAGATTTATATATTTTAACCGTTATAACTCAAAAAATGTGAAATAAAAGTCAGAAAAAATTTTTTAACAGAAAAAAATATGACTACAAAAAATATACTAAAATGTATAAAAAAATTTGTACAAAAATAAAAAGAACCCACTTTTAAAAGTCGCCCTAAAAATTGCGGAATAATAATTTACATCAATTATTATTTCATAATTTTTAGTGCAATTTCGCGAAGTTGGTTCTTTTTTTTTTCTAAAGAGATTTGACATTTGACATCAGTAATCGTTCGTCGATGTGATCATAACCAATCTTTTTTCGAATTTTGAGAATAAAAAGGTTAAAATGCTGTTCCAACCTTCAGAAGCAAATTTAGCTGCTTTACGGGCGCTTTTAGAGGCAAATGTGCCTATGCAGCAAATTTGCCAACAATTAGATGTATCTATTTATACGGTTTATCGTTGGAGAAGGCGGTTCCGAGAAGCAGGCGATCAAGCAAATCAGATTGGCGATTTACGCGAAAATAATGCTAGACCAAGGAAGCTAAATGGAGAAGAAGTCGGACGTGTGCAAAGAGCGATAGAACGCGATCCTTTTCAACCCGCATATAAACTTCCAGAAAGGTTAGATTTAAATGTGTGCGCTAATACTATGAGGAAAGTTTTAAAAGAGCAGTGTAATGTAAAATTTTGTAAAGCAGCTTCAAAAACACAACTTTTTAATAGAGACAAAGCTGCCAGAATTGAATTTGCAAATAATTATATTAATCTGAATGACGAAGATTGGAGGCACACGATATTTATGGATGAAAAAACTTTTACGACTCATAAAGATGGGAGAATAGGTGTTTGGAGGCCAGAAAATGCAAGGTAATATTTATTTAATTTTGATGCAGTGTGCGTATGGCTCGATTTTATGCATTGTTTGTATTTTAAACATCGCAATTATGCCCCCGATATCGAAAGATACTATTTTGATACAGTATGCATAAAATCAGATTTTACGCATTGTTAACGTTTTTTCAAATGCGATTTTCCGCATACTGTATCGAAAAATATCGTTTCGCAACATGTGCGTTGGAAAGTTACAACCGCGTCTGACAAAAAAACACTCGGTCCGGCTTCGCCGAACCTCGCCTTTTTAGCATAGGCGGTTGTAACTTTTTACGCACTTGTTACTTGTAAAAACCGTCATATATATATATATATATATATATATATATATATATATATATATATATGAAATTCAGAACGAAATAAATGGAAGAGTTCAACCATAAAATATTATTTTTAGCTACTAATGCGATCGCGGCAGTATACAGCTTTTAGTTTAGTTTATTTGCTTGTGAATAATTATATCTAAATGTTATTATCCATAGATTTGATGATGCTTACTTACTGCCAAAGACGTATAGTGGAAGAAGTACCGCTGCATTTTGGGGATGGATGTCTGGAGATGGTGTAGGAGAAATAATAGAGGTTGGCAGACATTTCAACGGACAGCGATATATTGAAATATTAGAAGAGAATTTTCTTCCCTCAGTTCTAAGTAAGTTTATAATCAACAGTAATTTGGTTAATTGGGATTGAAATAAATTATTATTACGTACTTTTCCTGATACTTCTGTCGAAAATTATTGTAAAATTTTTACCGCGTAAAATTACCTCGTCCGTAAAATTACATTGGCATTCTATATAAAACTGCCTTTTCGGCTATCGGGATATTTCTAATCGATTACGTCAATATCACCGTCATATATTTTAACAACACATTTTATAAATTTTAAGATTTATTAATATTACTGCTTTTATTCTTTTTATTTCATCAAAAATATTGAATATAATAAGTTTTAAGTCCGTTTATTAACATTTATTAGTATTTTTAATTTCATGAGTAAATTTAAAAAGATAAATTTACTGCCATTTTATAAAGTAGTTTCTTGATTTTAAAAAATGTTAAAAATTGTAATATATTTTAAATAACTCTTTTCTGTAAACTAAATATATTACTCATATAAAATCAATATTTCAGATCGGTACCCATTAGAAAATATCCGTATTATCGAGGATAATAGTCCAATCCACACGGCACGCATAGTGACGGATTGGTATGCGGAACATCCTCAATTGAGCAGACTCCGTTTACCTGCAAGATCACCCGATCTCAATGTGATCGAGCATGTTTGGGCCAAAATGGTAAAAGACTGGAGGCCAGGAGTTGCCAATAATAGAGGCCAGTTAATACAGAGAGTAATTGGGAGCTGGCAAGAATTGACTAATCAACCTGAGTTTTGTTTGAATTTAACAAATTCAATGCACAGAAGGTTAAATAAACTTATCGAAGTTGACGGTTCATATATGAATTATTAAATTTAAATAACAAGTAAAATTTTCTTAACTATGCTCTTAAATTACCTTAAAATGTATTTATTATTAAGAAATTCGACGCATTTTATAATAAATATTTTCACATACCATGAGTTGTTTTGTTGAAGTTTCTTTAACAAAAAATGATGAGTACTAAAACATACATTACTCACATAATCATTCCCAATATTTAGATATTAAAATTAAGGACATGCCAGACTTAGAAAAGAGTCTTTTTTATAATTTTTTATAAACAAAAAAATGAACTTTTGAATAAATCCTGAACAGTCATGTTTTAAGCAATATGCCAAAGTATTAAAAAATGATTCGTCATTGATAAAACGATAATTTAATTATGACGATTGCCTTAATAATTTATGCCATTTTTGACTAATAATTACCACACAAAAATTGTTTATTATATGAGCTACCAGAATTAATTTTTTCCGATTTTTAATTGAATATTTTAAATACAATTTGTATGTTGTAAGGCGTGGATCCCTGTAATTTGGTCTGACAACCCCATTAAGCAAATAGGAAGTAATAAAATTAAAAACAGCATATACTATTCAATTTGTAATTTATGAATAGTTTAAATTAATAATCCAAATTAAATATTAATTTAATTAATATTATGCGATTTAAATCGACATCAGTAATTCCATATTTCATTATTACAACGTCCAACCATTAACCAACAAAAAAGTAGATATAAACTCAGTGCAATATCTCGACCGGGCTAAAAGCAACTTCACGTGGCAAAATTTGAATTTGTTCTTAGCAGATTAAATTGTTAGTTAGTGTACGTATTTTTTCCGTGCGCAAAAAAAAGTTGTGAACATAACTTGAAAGAATGTGTATTTGTCTACTCATTCTTGATAAAACTCATAAAATTTTTAAACGTAAACCCAATAATAATAACGGATCTAAAATGCAATGTAATGCTTTAAATACAGATGCAAAATTGTTTGAAGATTAAATAAATATTAATCAAGTATGACATACACTTTTCCAAATATCCATATGATATATACAATGGGTTAAAAATTAAATATATTAATTATTGCATTTTTAAGATAATTCTATTATAAACAGTGTAGGCAAAAGACAATTCAAATTTTAACAGTGGCAATATAAAATACGAATTACATTTGAATAGATTTTAAAAAACTATTAATTTAGGAGCATTTAATTTAAATATTTTTTAAATTAATATTTCAAAATTGTATGGATATATAAGTGTGTAGATAATTTATATTTATTATAACGGGTACGGATTTCGAGTGTCGGCGCAGGTTAGGTCCCTGAATTATCGGCGACGTTCGTCGATAGGACCAAGTCGACTAGCCGGGATAATTGCGAATGGTAGCGCAGTGGTGAGGCTTCTGCCTCGCGCTCCCGGGATCGTGGGTTCGCGCCCCGATACCTTCGTTGATTTTTTTATTCCTTATATTCAATCCGTACCCCGTTACAAATGGCGCCCAACTCAAAAACCCACTTGCCAGAAGAGACGAAGTAGTTTATCTTCGCCTGGCTCATCTTGGACCGAAGTCGGTCATAAACTCCCATCCCCACCACCACAGTCCCGGTGGATTTCCCCGCGAGAACGTCAAAAAGTGCGGAGGTACGACTGTAGGAGAAAAGCCTGTGTCTGCAGTCCGTAGTGTGTATACGTATACGCAGTACACCTCCAAAGTTGGCACTAGACGTAGGGGAGCTTGAGTTTCTGGGATCTCAAGCGTGGTGGTGCAAACGCACGGCTATCCCTAACGAGGCTCCCGGTGCTCAGAAAATGGTCTTCTTGACACCGGTCGAGCAGGGACAACCTTCGCCTCTCTAGCCCAGGTGATCGAAGTGATCAAACGGCTCCCCGAGGGCGTAGGTCGCGTTTGGGTGGGGGATATAACGGGTACGGATTTCGAGTGTCGGCGCAGGTTAGGTCCCTGAATTATCGGCGACGTTCGTCGATAGGACCAAGTCGACTAGCCGGGATAATTGCGAATGGTAGCGCAGTGGTGAGGCTTCTGCCTCGCGCTCCCGGGATCGTGGGTTCGCGCCCCGATACCTTCGTTGATTTTTTTATTCCTTATATTCAATCCGTACCCCGTTACATTATATAACACAATATTTTAAATAAACAAGTATGTATTTATTAGAAATAGAAGGATATTTAAGAAATGAATTTGTTTATAATAATCAAAAAAAATATTTGGGCTCTGCATAGTAAAAATAAATTGGATATAATTATGGATTAAAACGCAAATTTTGAAAGAGAGTGCAAATTACGAATCACGGGAGAAATGGAAGAAACAGGTTATTATTTATATAGCGCTAAAATTTTATAAATAATTCTTTAAAAATAATACAACAATTAATTTAATTAAGAAGAAAGTTTTATTACTATTAAAGTACAAAATATTAATGACATAGAACTTTTGGCGATGATCGTTCATCATTAAATAAATTAATTTTAGAAGGTGAATTTCTATTTATAACGGTTTAAAATAATCCAAAATTTTAATAAATTGTTAACTAAAATACTACAATTTAGTAAGTATATGTACTTTACTATTTTTGGTAAGTTAATTTTTCATTAACATTTATAATTATTAAAATATAAATTTAAGCTTTATAAGAATTCATATAGTTTAAAATTTACAGTTATCATTTAATATGTCTTTATTTTTTTTTATTATTTTTATTCTGTTTTCATTACACTAAATTTTGGTAAACTTTTATTTATAAATTATAATAACTATAGCAATACCTCCAAGCTGTTATGTGAATCTGTTTAATTTTTAAGGTGTCCATGGTAGTGAAAAAATAATACAATTTAATACATTATTTTAAATAAATTAATTACGAAAAACTTTTTTCAAAATTAAGAATAGGGGGTTGGCGCGCGAAGCGCGCAGGGGTGCGAAGCCCCCCTAGTATATATATATATCTATATATTTGGGTACTTAATGTATATTCTTTTCGGCTATCTATACGCTTGTATTATTCGTAAAGGCAAACCTGATATTTTATGTTATTTCGATTGCTGAACCAACCGTTGTCGATTAAAACAATTATTGTTTGATACTACAATTTATTTATAATAATTATTCGTTGCATTGCATTTTATTTGCAATATTCGCGGTTTGAAATGCACTTTATTAAGAATAATTCATGTTTAAAACAACAATTTTTAATTAAATCTGCATTTATTTATAATACCCTGTTGAAAAAACCTCATATAAAACTATAAAAAAATTTTTTTTATCGTACTTCATGTGGGTTTTGCACCCGGAGTTTGCGATAGAATGCTATACATTATTTAATACGAATCGGAAAGAATAAGCTTATAACTATAGGCTTCATAATGAACACCTCATAAAATGCGATAAAAATAAATTTGTTTATAAGGTTTTATAGGAATAAACGTGTAACATAAAAGAGCATAAAATAGTTTATCGGAGTATATCGGGTACACATTTATATTTAAATATTTTGTATTTATATTTACCGGGCATTATAAGGATTTGCCAAATTCACGTACTTATATATCAATGCTTTTTCACTCTAAAGCTTATAGTATTTTATAATGAAAAACCCGAACATGAATGAATTATCTATAGTTCTATTTCAGGTAATACAAGATGATATATTCTTAACAAGTGGATTTCTATCGAGATTTTAACAGTTATTGTCTTATAGAGCATAAAAAAATATAAGGTTAAATAGGGCGTTTCACAATAACGCCAAGTAACGGCTATATGCCCTTACCAGCATATTTCAATATTATATAACAACTTACCTGGTACCTTTATAGGGATTTATGACGATCGACGCATGAAATGGGCGGCTTGCCTAACGCATCGTACCTGGCTTTGCCAGTCAAAAAGTAACCGCTATTGAATCGCTTTTCGCATTTTATGAGGTATTGCTGTATTTACTATTTACAACGAATAGGCATGTATCTGGATTACAAATAATTAAAGATTTTTCATTATTGAAATTTATCGGATTGAAAAGGACATTTCACTATAAAGTCGAGCATTATTTATCCGAATCTACCGGTATATTCTAATATTGTCAAGCAACCTATGTGTTCGTTTATAGGGTTTAATCAGTATTGTCACATAAGCAAGCGGTTTGATTACAGGATCTTATCGGTTACGCCTGTCGTAGAAGCAACCGCTATTGAATCGTTTATCGCATTTTATGAGGTATTGCTGTATTTACTATTTACAACGAATAGGCATGTATCTGGATTACAAATAATTAAAGATTTTTCATTATTGAAATTTATCGGATTGAAAAGGACATTTCACTATAAAGTCGAGCATTATTTATCCGAATCTACCGGTATATTCTAATATTGTCAAGCAACCTATGTGGTTCGTTTATAGGGTTTAATCAGTATTGTCACATAAATCAGCGGTTTGATTACAGGATCTTATCGGTTACGCCTGTCGTAGAAGCAACCGCTATTGAATCGTTTATCGCATTTTATGAGGTATTGCTGTATTTACTATTTACAACGAATAGGCATGTATCTGGATTACAAATAATTAAAGATTTTTCATTATTGAAATTTATCGGATTGAAAAGGACATTTCACTATAAAGTCGAGCATTATTTATCCGAATCTACCGGTATATTCTAATATTGTCAAGCAACCTATGTGGTTCGTTTATAGGGTTTAATCAGTATTGTCACATAAATCAGCGGTTTGATTACAGGATCTTATCGGTTACGCCTGTCGTAGAAGCAACCGCTATTGAATCGTTTATCGCATTTTATGAGGTATTGCTGTATTTACTATTTACAACGAATAGGCATGTATCTGGATTACAAATAATTAAAGATTTTTCATTATTGAAATTTATCGGATTGAAAAGGACATTTCACTATAAAGTCGAGCATTATTTATCCGAATCTACCGGTATATTCTAATAATGTCAAGCAACCTATGTGTTCGTTTATAGGGTTTAATCAGTATTGTCACATAAGCAAGCGGTTTGATTACAGGATCTTATCGGTTACGCCTGTCGTAGAAGCAACCGCTATTGAATCGGTTATCGTATTTTATGAGGTATTGCTGTATTTACTATTTACAACGAATAGGCATGTATTTGGATTACAAATAATTAAAGATTTTTCATGGTTGCAATTTATCGGGTTGAATAGGACATTTCACTATAAAGTCGAGCATTATTTATCTGAATCTACCGGTATATTCTAATATTGTCAAGCAACCTATGTGGTTCGTTTATAGGGTTTAATCAGTATTGTCACATAAATCAGTGGTTTGATTACAGGATCTTATCGGTTACGCCCACGTAAAAAAAATTTATAAAGTTTTTATAAAAATTGTATAAAATGGATTGTATACAATTTGTATAAAAAATTGGTCTTATAAAAACTTTATAAAATTTTTATAAAAAGATTGGCTTTCATAAAAAATATATTTTTATTAAATTTTTTAATTAAATACCACACTTTAAAGCACATTTTAAAGGAATTTACATATAAAAACGCGGTCACTTTAGGCTCAATATAAATTGAAACATTTTAAAATAGAAAAAGATAAATAAAAAAGTAATTAAAACCGTTCGAGATAAGTTTTAAAATTATTTTACGGTATTTTATAGGATGGGAAAAGTTTCTGAACTTTGGGAAACGTATTGCGCAACTTGGGAAAAGTTTGTGAAAATTGGGAAAAATTTTGCAAAACTTAAATGTTAAAGTTTTGGGAATAAACATATATAACCTTAAAAACAGGACTGCAAAATTCATCAGCTGGCAGCGGTGGCGATGGGTGACTCGTACCGACGCTTCTACGCACGGAGAAGCTGTTGATCGTACCTTTAAAATCGTCTAACCTGCAACAAAAATATTACAAAAACACAAAGTATCTAATGTACTCAATCGCTAAGTTTTTAAAAATCAAGAGAAAGGAGGACTTATCTGATCAAAAGTGTAGACGGAGGTGAATGTTCAGGTCTCAATATTCCGGCTCTCTCCTCACCGAGACTGAATTTTAAATTCTCAAAATCGATAATATTCCATGCTGTCAATTGACGCACCACATATATCTAGGTTAAAAGTACGACTTCCGAGACAAATTTAGTGGTAAACTGCTTGATTAAGTAAAATACGACGGCAAACGTTTCGCGCTGCACGAAGCTCACGGGAATAAGACATCAAACTGAAGTTGGTTAGATGTCAAACTGAAGTTGGCTTTTTTCTCTATCGTCAATTCAATTTATACAATTTTTATAAAAACTTTATAAATGTTTTTCACGTGGGCGCCTGTCGTTGAAGCAACCGCTATTGAATCGTTTATCGTATTTTATATGAGGTATTGCTGTATTTTCTATTTACAACGAATAGGCATGTATCTAGATTACAAATAATTAAAGATTTTTCATGATTGCAATTTATCGGGTTGAATAGGACATTTCACTATAAAGTCGAGCATTATTTATCCGAATCTACCGGTATATTCTAATATTGTCAAGCAACCTATGTGGTTCGTTTATAGGGTTTAATCAGTATTGTCACATAAGTCAGCGGTTTGATTACAGGATCTTATCGGTTACGCCTGTCGTAGAAGCAACCGCTATTGAATCGTTTATCGTATTTTATGAGGTATTGCTGTATTTTCTATTTACAACGAATAGGCATGTATCTGGATTACAAATAATTAAAGATTTTTCATGATTGCAATTTATCGGGTTGAATAGGACATTTCACTATAAAGTCGAGCATTATTTATCCGAATCTACCGGTATATTCTAATATTGTCAAGCAACCTATGTGGTTCGTTTATAGGGTTTAATCAGTATTGTCACATAAATGAGCGGTTTAGTATTACAATAAACACGGAATAGTAGATTACATTTTTGGCGCGAAATTTGTATTTCTCAAGTGGCTTTGGTGTTACTAAGAACACATAGAAATATTGGACAATTGAAATATTTTTTCTAAAAATAGGTTAATATGTTTTCATATTAGAAAAATAATGAAGTATAAACTTTATTACAAGAGAATGCTATTCTATAATTTCTATAATTAAGAGAATTCTGTATTATTTTAAATGTTAACATGAATCATCGAATCATATAAAAGATTAACAAAATTGGATTACTTTATTGAAAATTAAATTTAATATTTCTTTCCCTAGCGGAAATAATCATATGCGAATAATGTTTATAAATACTTAATAAAAGTTATTAGCTTTTATTAGATTTTCATAACACTTTATAAAGTGCGGATTTTGTACTGTAGTAATAGTTTAAAAAATTTGGTGATGTTTATAAGATTTTTTTAGTTGTTTTTAAAATTTCGTAAATATTTCTAAGCTTTATTAGGTTTTATTAGATTTTTGTATTTCGAAAATATCGTGAAAAACGATAAAATGACACTAATAGTAACTGTTGCATTTTCCTATATTTAACTGTTTTTAACTGTTTCTAAGTGATGTATGCAAAAAACCAAAAACTATTGATAAAACATTGCTATTGGTAAATATTCATAAAAATTCTAAATACTTATATACTGTATATAATAATTTAAAAAAGTTATTAGTAGTTATTAGCTTTTTTAAACTCGCACATTTGTTTTACTTTTGAAAAAAACCTGAAAGCTAATAAAATCTAGCAAAGCTAAGAAGAGCTAATAAAAGTTATAAATTCTAACTAACTATTAACAGAGTCCGAAATCTGCATATTATAAATTGATTATAAAATTTATTAGCTTTTCTTAGCTCTTTCTGGAAAAATAAATTTCCGTCTGGGTTCGTGTTTATTACTAGCTCACTGTAGAAAACCACTATCTTTACTTTCATGAAGAATAACATTGAAAAATATTTATAATTAAAGGGCACAAAATTAAGAATACCTGCAAGTGTCACTCGAGTCTGACAGTTATTTCTATAACCATTACTAAAGTAGTTAAATATATAGGAATATTGAATATTGAAATATTTGTTCTAAAAGTTCTGTTAATATTTTTTTTATTTTTAAAAAATAATGAAGAATAAACTTTTATACAAGAGTATACTAATGAAAGAATACATATAAATGCCGTTACACATTCTGAATTATTTTACAGAGTTTATTTGAATCAGTGAATCGGATAAGAATTATTATATTGGATAAGTTTATATAAAATAAATTTAATAATTTTTTGATTTTCATTAGTAGCTTTATAATAGAAAACTTTTACCTTTACTTGCATGAAGATTAACAATAAAAAATATTTATAACTAAATAATTCAAAATTAAGATTACACGCAACTGTATCATATATATATATATATATATATATATATATATATATATGAGTATATGTAAAATATTACACACTCAGAGCTATTAATTATTGCTATTAATTAGTTTTATAATTTAGAGCACATTCAAATTGAATTAAAATTATTTGTTTTCCAGATCTGTTTTGTCCTTGGAGGAAGAATATTCTTTGTATTTGAAAATATACTGAAAATTAACATGTAATTGAGTTGGATTTGATGCCTGAAAAGAAAAGAATTATTATATTGGATAAGTTTATATCATAGAAACTTCTATCTTTATATGCATGAAGAATAACAATGAAAAACATTTATAACTAAAGGTTACAAAACTAAGAATACATGAAAGTGTCACACGAGTATCGCTGCAGCATTAATAAATTAAGTATACTTATGTAATTCGTATTATTGTTGGCGCAGCCGATACAACCCGATAGGCCGTCTGTCCCTTACATGCGTCGAACCTCGTAAAACCTTATAAAGACGTCAAACTTTCGAAAACCGGATACATGCCTATTTCGTATAAATAATAAATACGGTATTGCCTGGTAGAATGGGATTAGCAATTTGATTAAGATATGTTATTGCTGGCCGTACCCGATAGGTCGTATGCCCAATACATGCGTCGAACCTCGTAAAACCTTATAAAAGAACTGTATTGGTTGATTTAAAATTATGGAATTTAACGGTAGACACCGATAGCTGTTAGTGGACAATATAGTGAAAAGCCTTATAGAACCTTATTAATTCAATGCACACGAATACGTCAAATACTCGAAAACCCGATACATGCCTATTTGTTATAAATAATAAATATGGAATTGCCTGGTAGAATGCGATTAGCGATTTGATTAAGATTTGTTATTGCTGGCGCAGCCGTTAGTACCCGATAGGTCGTATGCCTAATACATGCGTCGATCCTCGTAAAACCTTATAAAAGAACTGTATTGGTTGATTTAAAATTATGGAATTTAACGGTAGACACCGATAGCTGTTAGTGGACAATATAGTGAAAAGCCTCATAGAACCTTATTAATTCAATGCACACGAATACGTCAAATACTCGAAAACCCGATACATGCCTATTTGTTATAAATAATAAATATGGAATTGCCTGGTAGAATGCGATTAGCGATTTGATTAAGCTTGTATTTATGGATGTCTCAGCTCATACGATCCGGTAAACGAACCGCCCATTTATTTTGTTGATCATCATATTGTACTATAAAATGTTTTTTTCTTTTGTAAGGTTTATCTTATAAAATACTATAAGCATTTATTGTATAGTATGGTATGAGGTTTTTGCATCCGGAATTCCTTATAAAATCGAATTATAAACCTACTATTAGAAAGCAAAAAAAGATATAAACATATACAGTATTTCCATGATAAGAGCTTATTAAATTTTTTATCGGGAAATGTGTATGAACTATAATCTTTTCATAGTCATTTCTTTTATTATAGAACCCGATTAATATTTTCTTGGATGCACTTGTGTAATTCATGTAGTAAAACATCTATCAATAATTAAATGAGCATATCTCTATAAAAGCCTATAAATTTAATAGTCTCATAGAAACTGATATATCTTTTACCAGGTAAAACTTATAAAAACTAAATTTCGGAACTTGTGATTCGTAGCTGTGAGAATTTCATTATAGGTACCGATAAAAAAGAAATCGCCCGATATATTACTATAAAATTTTTATCGGCACCCCGATTCAATGTGCCATTATTTTATCGGATTTTATAAGGTCTTTTCAACAGGGTAATTCTTATTTCGAATATTAATTATTAATGTTTATAATAAAAAAACCTTGTGTATATTTTATTCTATAATGTGTTAATGTGTTCGCCGTACACTTGTTTATTTAATCAAAATTAATCGTTATTTGACTTAAATAAATTTATGCAATTGTAAATAAAATGGTGTGAATTTATGTATTTTTGCCCATTAAAAAGCTGTAATAATTTAGTTGCACGTGTTCATTTAAAGGAAAACAGCATATTATATTTAAATAAATAATGCATGATTAATACGAAATAAAACATATATTATTTATCCCACATTATATCCTGCATCTCTACTCTCAAAATAACTTCACTCGCTACTCCCGGAGACGTAAGGCTAGTCCTAGTCAAACAAGAGCGAAAGGAACGCGAATGGTTTATTAACCATTTGCCTTCTTGTAATATTTTTATAGTGATTGGTGCAAGTCTGGACGTGACAATAGTAAACATAAATACAATATACTTAAAAACAATATTAAAAACAATTATACTTTCAACCTCATATTCAAGTTTTCTTTTCTTGCTGTAATAAAATGTTGATCTAGGTACAGATGCTTTTGAATGGGGACTTAAAAAAGTATTTTTAACTCTTCTTTGTGACATTTTGTGTTACACTAATTAAAAGTATTTATAATTAATAAATTGATGATCAAAGAAGTTTTCAAAAAACTATAGATACAAACTACTTACGTTTACACTTTTCTTAACGTAAACTGTGTAGAATACGTAAGAAATTACTAGTCGCACGTTAAAGCATGTGCGCATGCGTAAATGTAAGAGGAACGTATTTATACTGGTTGCATACCATTAGGCGATTTTCCGGCTGTACAGGGGAATAATAGAATCGAAACTTGTGTTAAGTCGAATTTTTAAATATATTTTTATTTTGAGCAAGTTCATTAAAGTTTATATATGTAACTCTATAATAATTTTTAATATATTTTCAAATTTTAAATTAATACGAAAATGTATTTTAATAACGCGTTTTAATTGCGGGATTCGCCTTTCTAATTACAAATTCTTTAAAATTAGTGAAATATTTTCCAAACGTAATTTATAATAACCTAAAATTGGCAATATGGATATGTACGCTTACATCTACATCAAGGCAAAGAAAAAATATCTTTATGTAAAAAGCACAGAAGTCAAAGACTTTTATTATGAAACTCCAGGTAAACAAAGAAAAGTATTTTGCCAAAAAACATTTTTATATGTTGGAGAGTCTCAAACGTGCAAAGATATTTGCCAAATACTTATTGTTGCTGGTATGTATATATTTTATCTATACAATGCTAAGATGTCATATATATATACCTTGTTTTATTTTTACAAATTTTAACTTTATATTCTTTTACAGTGAGCATGCAAGAAGTGAAAAATTTGGTTAAAAATAAAAGACTGTCGGTACCAAAACTCAGAGATTCTGATTTAGCAGCAATAATTGGAGATGAAAATAGTCAATGCACACAACAACTAGAAGCTGCGAAAACCACTGGCCGTGTAAGTTAAAACTTAAATATTAATACATCATTCCATTTTCATTATGAGAGTATAAAAGATATATTTATTACTTTTATTAATAGAAAATTTGTTTATCTTACAGGAAATAAAGAAAACTATTTCAAATGCAACTACCGTTACAAATTACAAAATTATTAATGCACATGTATCGCAGTTTCCTAATAAGTTGTGTAATAAATCAAAAAGTACGAAGCCAAATGATAATATTTGTATTCCTAATGACAGCGAGGATGACAATCAAACTAATAATCATGAAAAAATGAAGAGGATAATGAAACTGCTTCTTCCAAAAATGGTGATGACGACACTGATGCATTGAGTTACAATGGAACATCTGATGACCAAAATTATGATGGTGCCAACGACAATGAAAATATTCCTAGCAATATCATTCGTGTTCAACCTCTGGATGTCCCACATTAAATTAATGATGACAGAGATAGTTTCGATGATGATTTAACAGAAAACATTGGCGATATAAATGTGGTTATTGACAACTCTTTCAATAATACCAATGATAAGGTAATAATTTTTTATATTTTTATTATGGCTTGATGTAAATGTTGGATGTTAAGGAGCGAGCACAATCAGTGTAGCTACTCGTAGCAAGGCTCCCCTCCCCGACCGCGGAGCTCTCGAGCTCTCGGCTTCTCGGGCCTGCGAAGCGAGCGTGTGCGGCGCTGTTGCGCGGGAGCAGCTCTCTCGCTTCGGCTCACTCGTTCTTGAACGATCGCGGACGTCGGACGTGCTTCTAGTATTTTGCTGGACTATAAGTTTTTATACAGCTCGAGTTTTTGTATATTTAGTTTAAGTGTAATTTGAATAAATCTAAGTATAAGAGAAGGTAGTGTTTTTATTATTAATACTCCCTCTCTCCTCTCTCCTACAGATTAATTTAAAACCTCAACAGGTTATGGGCCCAGCACGCTTCCACTGCGCGCTGAGGTGTCTGTAGATTGAGAGTGAGAGAGAAAACCGTGCTCGCGAGTGAAGTGAGTTTTTCTTCTCGTTACTGAGTGTTTAACGACTTGGAGGTTCCTTTCAGCTCGACGGAGGAGATTTTCCTGGACAGACCACGAGGGGTTACCCGGTTTTTAGGCACGACCGCTACACGGGAGAGCCTTATATTTTCATCATCGCAAAATGTGTGATGCATCAAAATTTACTAGATAATAGTTTGTAAGAGAAATTTATGTGTATTAGAATTCATTTAAGGCCCTCCCTAAAATGTATGTATGGATGTATGTATGTATGTAATCATGTATCAAAGATAACTCAGTCAATTTTTTACCGATTTAGCTGAGATTCACAGGGTAACTTCGTCATAATGTAATTAGATAATGGTCCTATTTTCAGATATATAGTACTGAAACACTTTAAGTTATGGCATTATTTTTAATTCCTTAGAAACGGTTTTGTACCATTATCTTGAAATGTATTAATCCTACATAAAAACTTTATACGGACGACTTTGTTCGTCTCAAAATAACAAAACTTTGTCCTATTGTACACTTAACGCTCAAAACAATATTTTCGAAGATAAACATAGAAAAACGGTCAAAATAATGAAAAAAGCACAAAAAACACGTTTTTTCGCAATAAAACGAAATGTATTGTTTTTACTGAAAAACTTTTAATGAACGAAATGTTCGTCTCAAAATAACAAAACTTTTTCCTATTGTATACTTAACGCTCAAAACAATATTTTCGAAGATAAACATAGAAAAACGGTGAAAATAATGAAAAAAGCACAAAAAAACACGTTTTTTCGCAATAAAACGAAATGTATTGTTTTTTCTGAAAAACTTTTAATGAACGAAATGTTCGTCTCAAAATAACTAAACTTTTTCCTATTGTATACTTAACGCTCAAAACAATATTTTCGAAGATAAACATAGAAAAACGGTGAAAATAATGAAAAAAGCACAAAAAAACACGTTTTTTGCAATAAAACGAAATGTATTATTTTTAGTGAAAAACTTTTAACGAACAAAATGTTCGTATTAAAATAATAAACCTTTTTTCTATAATACACTTGACGCTTAAAACAATATTTTCGAAGATAAACATAGAAAATCGGTTAAAGTAATAAAAAAAATATGAAAAAACGTTAAAAAGTTGAGTTCTATTGTATAATTATTGTTGATGTAATATCATTTTCTTTTATCAGTATTTGTTGTATGTAAGTCTTTAATATCTTTCTCCGGTTCATCATTTTCGTCATCTGATAAATTGCTACCCTCTTGTAAATCTGGTCCAACTATTTCAGAAATATAGTCAAGTGACGCCTTAACCGCCAATTTTTCAGTCTTTCTTGAAGTGTCAAATTTTGTACACCATTCTAAAATTAATTATATTTATGGAAAAAATGAAAATAAAATATTGAAATTATTATTATTGTTACTACCCTGGCGGAAATAGTATTTGAAAATAACTGCAAATAACTGCAAATAACTAAAATATTTAGTTGGGTTTGAGACGCTAATCACTATTATTTGTAGTTATTTGCAGTTATTTGCAGTTATTTACAGTTACAAATAATTATCTGCAGTTATTAGTCTTTGTTGAAAGTTATAACACAAAATTTGACAGATATTATAAAAGCTAATAGCAATTATTAGCAAATATTAGCAGTTTTTATTTGTTTTTAATAGTTATTTGCAATTATTTGCTATTATTTGCACTTCTATTTTTGTACTATAATATAATTATAAAGAAATTGCATATAACTCCAAATAACTGAATATAACTGCAAATAATTGGTATAATCTATTAGTAACTGCTAAAAACTGCAAATGATTGCTAATAATTATTTCTAAAAACTATATAAACCTACTTAGAATTTGACAAAACTGCAAATAACTGCAGGTAACTGCTAATAATTGCAAATAACTGTTAATAACTGCAAGAAACTGCAAAGAGCTACAAATATAGCGTCTCAAACCCAACTAAATATTTTAGTTCTTTTCAATTATTTGCAGTTATTTACAGTTATTTGCAGTTATTAGCATTTACTATTTCCGCTAGGGTAAAAATGATTCCTATCTAACATTTTTATTTTGAAGGCGTACTTTTTTGAAATTCAGGTACCCAACTGGTATGACTTCATCATTTAAATGCACTACACTTTCATACTCATCTTTAAAATAAATTAATTGTTTTACACTTATTTTACAAAAAGTAAAAAATTATTTTCTTTTATGCTACAATAAAAACTTACATTACAATACTTTTGATGTACAAAGGACAATTTAAACAAATGTTTTATACTCTCCTTCTCCTTCTCCAAAAATGTTTAAGCCATACTTTTCTTTCTAAAAAAATAATATATGTATGTATAAAATAATATACCTGTTAATAGACAATTACATTGTAATCTATCTTAAGATTTTTTAACAATATATTTTAATATAACAATTTCAAAGTATAAATTTTATTTGTACCGTAAAATACAATTTCTATCTAAAAATTCTGAATATATATCTTATGTATAGATAAATGCACTTCCCACTTTTATAATTTTTCACTGTTTCCACTTGAAAATCTTTATGAAGTTGTGGCCTGAATTTTTGTTCTATACCGTAATTATAAAATCAAAACAGATTCATAAGCTATTGTCCTAAACTCTTCGTACATAGTGAAAAATTGGAAGAGTGTGTTCACCTCTTGTAACTTCTCTATACCAAGTTGTTTACGCTCTGGAATAAAAAGAGATTCCATGAATTCTAAAATGAATGACTTTATGTAAATTTTATGAATAATGAATATAACAACATGATTAATATCAACATGATTTCATTAGCTAAGAAAAGAAAACATATTATAATAATCATCATCACATCAAGAATTTATAACTTAGTTACAAAAAGTAAATTCAAGATTTTTTAATATCTTACCTTTTAAACAACGTGAATGCTATTTATGATACACTTGTTGAGTGAAACGTTTACTTTCAATAACAAATGACTATAGGATGTTGGAAAGTTGACAATGATTGCGGAGCACTACCGTAACTACTAGCTAAGAAACCTTTGTTTGAACTTGTATCAGCACTACTTCTGTAAATATAAAATAAAAAGAAAAACCTATTATTCTTGTATTAGAAAATAAAGCTAAATATTCAAAAACGCAAAAAATATCACATTAAGTAATAAAAGTTGTTAGAAGATAACACATTAAACATCAGTTAATGGATTGAAAATCTTAATGATGTTCGCAAAACACTTTAATTAATATTGCATAATTACATAATTTAACAATTGTTATATATGTTAAATAAAAATTATACTGTGCTTAAATTATAAATTTTATAAGCTTATTTCAAAATTAATATCTAAGTAATTTATATATTTACCCTGAATATGTTCTCGGTCTTAATAATTATAAGTGCCGTTCTTTTAAATTATTGTATTTATTATTACATAATAAGAACTTTAATAGTAAAATAATAAATACAACATCAAATGCAAATTTAATGTAATCTAAAATAAATTAAAAAATGTAATAATAAAATTTTTTGATACAAAATTTTATCGTTCGGTAATAATAACATGTTACAAACCGTTAATGTATACCAGATCAACCTTGAGAAAGATTAAACGTCGCCTATCCCAATAAAAAACAAGAGGCTCGTGGTTATTGTTGAATTGAACCATTATTGTTCCACTCACTACCATTGTTACTCTTGTATTAAAATTGACTAGTAGGTGAATTACTCCTATAATTCATAATTATCTTATATAATTTATCTTTAAATTTAATTATAATGTATTCTACAATTTAAAATATAAATAAAATGTAAAAAAATAAATATTACTTAATTATTGACAACTTAATATTTTCAAAAATAAATAAAATATAAATCTTATACAATAAATAAATTAATTAGATAATAAATAAAAATTATTTACCATCCAAAAATAGTTATTATTCTATTATTTTCAAACACTGCCAACATTGGACAAATACTGGACAAGAGCTTCTGCTATTTTGTAATGCTCACTTAACTTTATATTAGAATAACTAATATCATACAGTAAAACTACATGAAAATCATATAAAAACTTTGTCTATACGTAATATATATATATATATATATATATACATAATGTATATGCATAATTTTATATACACAATAAACTAAATAAACTAACTAGTAACAATCCCTTATATTTATTATCCGTTTAAATAGTGCCATCAGCGCCATCATATACACATAAGAATAATGTATATTGCATTTTATGTAACCCGCGTCCCGTATCCCAATTTGAATTTCAAATTTTTTTTTATTTTTTTACAAAAATATTTATTTATAATAATTCTCTTTTTTTATTTAATTTTTAATACAAAAAATCGAATAAAAAAAAGAATTATGATAAAAAATTTTATTTATTAAAAAAAAATAATATTTTTATAACAAAATTTGATATAAAAAATATAAAACAGTAAAAAATATTTACCATACACAAAAATAAAATTTTTAAAATAATCTAAACCCAGTAAAGCATGTTTTCAATATGTCCAAATTATTCTAAAAGTTTAAATTAAAATTTAATTAAAATTTTTAAATAAAATTAAACAAAAAACTTTGTTCTTAAACTTGAAAAATTGGGACTTGAACGTTAAATAAACATAACGAATTTATTGTGTCCGCGAATTCTAAGAATATATTGATTTTATATTACTTAAATATATTTGTTTTTTCAAATATTATAATTACTTTTTTCATAATTTTTCTTAATTTATTTAATTAATAAAAAAAAGAAATTATTAACGTTTACATGTTATTAATAACATTGTAATTTAAAATAGAAGTTAATAATTCACTCTTCATGTACATATTTCAATTGATGACTTTGTTCACTGAGTTTTTCACTTGACAAATTCATCAATTTAAACATAAAGTACATATAGGTACCATACACTACTCTAAATATACTACCAAAGAAGGCACCCGATAACACATCTTTGGGATCTAAATTAAATTTATATAATGTTCCAGCAACCATTCCCTCAGCTGCATAAGAAAAAAAACAAAGCTTCATACAAATGAATTTCTTCAAAAATTAACAAATTTAAACAATATACATGAATGCTGCTCTATATCGAATAAATAAATTAATTATATTGTTTCATATAGACTAATTTAAATTGCACAATATTTTATCACATTTACTTACCTTTACTGTCCAAAATATACGTCCCATTAATATTGTTTTACCTAATATTCTTTAGAAGGAACATTAATGTAAAAAAAATAAACTATACGATTTTATATAAATTATGTAAATTATGTACATATGTATTTTTTTAACGTTACCTCTTCTTTCAAAAATGTGTTTCCTATATCTTTCTTGCCAAATATTTTTTTTTTAATTTTTGAGATATTTAAGGAACAACACTTTTCTCTTCAATACATTGATATTCAGAATATTAGAATAATATCTAAAATTTAACATCTATAAGTACATTTTAAATTTATTATTAGAACATATATGTATATGCAAAATAATAATTGTGCATACTATAATTGCAATTCTAATTATTATTATTATTATTTTATATAATAATAAAAACCACCAACGGTGCGAGGGCGAAGCGCGAGCTATATTCGGTCGTGCCTTATAAATTTTTGTTCTCAGGCATAGCCTGAGAACAGAAACTTGCGCGCGATGCATGCGGGGGGTTGGCGCGCGGTAGCGCGCAGGGGGGCTCGGCCCCCCTAGTTTTTTATAAAGTATTAAGCTGGAAGGAAGGAAGATGAAGAAAGCTGGATTCAGCATGCCAAAATCGAGAGGTGAGTGATTGATGCTTTTGAAATGTGCGCGATCGCGTGTGATGGGCAAGCTTCCTTCTAAAGATAATAAAATTCGTAAGTCCGACGCATAATTATGAAATAATAAATCTTTAGTGAAATTAACCGGGGAACCCGTGTGTCCAATATCGTTTTTTATTTTTATTTAATCTTTTGAGAGCAAGCTCGAGTAAAAATTCTGTTGGACGTGAATTCTAAGAAATCTAAGATGGCGGCGCGTAACGGACGGAAAAAGGAAGGAAGCGAGTTTTTGGCGCGGGCGCGCGCCATTTTTGTTTCTCTCTCTCTCTCTCGCTCATGCATGTTGGTAGGTGGAGAATGCAAGTCCGTGCGCATTGTTGCTAAGGAAGATTAATTATACTTCCGGCCGCTATTAGCTCGAAGGTAAAATACGTAGATATTGTTACGTTAAATTCAACTAAAATTCAGAATGAAGATCGAATTAAAGTAAATTAAATAAATTTGAATAAATTCAAATTAAATAAGATGAAATGAAATTAAATTAAATGAATTCAAATTTATTGGATTAAATACGCTGGAATAAAATTAAATTTAAGTGCACTAGAAAATTTGCTTGATGAAAATTTCGAAAACAGTTAACTGTGAAATAAATTAATTTAACAGATGAGAGGAATCTGAGACTATTCCTGCTTATGCAAGACAACGAGCTCGGACTGACGGAACGACATCCGGACGAGTCCATATTCGTGGAGATGGACGAGAATGAGACCATCTACCTAAAAATGTCAGGAGGCGAAACTTATAACATTGGTAAAGCTCGAGTTTCATTAACTTAGTTGGAGTAATTATTGGATGTCGCCTGACTAAATTAAAATAAAATAAATTAAATTAAAGCTGAAATTGCATTCAAGCAGATCCAAATTAAAGTGTTGGTCGGCACACGCAATGTAGTGTATGTTGTTCTACCTGCATTGTGTATGCTGTGAAATCACAGGAATTATTGAAAATTAAAAATCAGGTGTTTAGCATCGTTCTTTTCATTGTGTTCATGAACTGAGTGATTGCTCGTAAACTAAATAACGCCGCTGTGATAAAATATTGTTCTCTTGATTGTGTTCATTAGGAGAATAAATATTTATTTGTGAAATAAATTACAGACAACTCAACTATCGAGGAGGAGACGTTGGCTTCTGTCAAGAGGGAAGTCATACGTGCAAGGACTGAAGAGGTGGCTTCGGTCGAGGAGTCATCCTCAAACCAACATGGGGAGACTCAGTTCCACACAGCTGGAGTCTTCTGATAAGCCTGACGACAAAACGGCCGGAAAGCTCGATGACAACGTAAAGGATGATAGCTTGATTAGTCAACTAAGCTCGAAATTACAAGGTAATAAATCCACCCCAGTTGTAAAATCAGAACAAAAGGTTAAACTGGATTTGGATCTGTATAAATTCGTCAGCGATTGAGGACAATAAAGCTTGATTTTGATTCAAAAGAAGAAAATAATCCTATTGATTCAACATTTGAAAATGTTGAAGTTAAATTAATTTAATATTCAAATTGCTTGATGAAAATTTCGAAAACAGTTAACTGTGAAATAAATTAATTTAACAGATGAGAGGAATCTGAGACTATTCCTGCTTATGCAAGACAACGAGCTCGGACTGACGGAACGACATCCGGACGAGTCCATATTCGTGGAGATGGACGAGAATGAGACCATCTACCTAAAAATGTCAGGAGGCGAAACTTATAACATTGGTAAAGCTCGAGTTTCATTAACTTAGTTGGAGTAATTATTGGATGTCGCCTGACTAAATTAAAATAAAATAAATTAAATTAAAGCTGAAATTGCATTCAAGCAGATCCAAATTAAAGTGTTGGTCGGCACACGCAATGTAGTGTATGTTGTTCTACCTGCATTGTGTATGCTGTGAAATCACAGGAATTATTGAAAATTAAAAATCAGGTGTTTAGCATCGTTCTTTTCATTGTGTTCATGAACTGAGTGATTGCTCGTAAACTAAATAACGCCGCTGTGATAAAATATTGTTCTCTTGATTGTGTTCATTAGGAGAATAAATATTTATTTGTGAAATAAATTACAGACAACTCAACTATCGAGGAGGAGACGTTGGCTTCTGTCAAGAGGGAAGTCATACGTGCAAGGACTGAAGAGGTGGCTTCGGTCGAGGAGTCATCCTCAAACCAACATGGGGAGACTCAGTTCCACACAGCTGGAGTCTTCTGATAAGCCTGACGACAAAACGGCCGGAAAGCTCGATGACAACGTAAAGGATGATAGCTTGATTAGTCAACTAAGCTCGAAATTACAAGGTAATAAATCCACCCCAGTTGTAAAATCAGAACAAAAGGTTAAACTGGATTTGGATCTGTATAAAATTCGTCAGCGATTGAGGACAATAAAGCTTGATTTTGATTCAAAAGAAGAAAATAATCCTATTGATTCAACATTTGAAAATGTTGAAGTTAAAATTAATTTAAATAATTCAAATGCTGATTTTGATTTTGAATTTTTAGATTTGATGGAACGAGTTCAAAAGCTGGAGGCTGAAAATGAAAATTTTAAAAGAAATATCAAGTCAGATTTTGACTCGCTCGTGCAGTCAACCTACAAAGGGCAAGATGATGTGGCTGGCGAGCTTATAAAGCACAAATATAGCATAGATGAAAGGCTTAGCTGGATGGAGAATAAGGTTCGGAACTGGGTAGATGAGGAAGAAAGTTATCAGCTGGATGTTAAGAAGTCTGCCCAAGCCACAGCATCTGATAAGGTAATGAATTCTGATGCTAATAAAAATCCAACGGATGAAGAGATGTTGGATAAAATCAGTTCGACTTATATTTCCCAAGTAGTTCAACAGGAATTAAATAAGAGAAATTTAAATAACGATTCAAGCTTGATTAAAGATAAAATTCAAATAGAGGTAAATGGTAGGGAAAATATCGTTCGAAGAGAATATAAATTAACAAACAACTTAGATATGGATTCTTTTATGGATTATGTAAACTCGGAACTTACTGTTTGTGATTTGCTTTATATCATTGATCCTACTATAGATTCAGCTCGAAGATTAAATGTTGAAAGGGTTAAAAAGGATACCGTAAGAGTTCGAGATATTCTTATAAATCGTATAGATAATTCTTATCATTCAAAAATAATTCATATTCGTGACCCTGTTGAACTGCTTGATAAAATAAAACATATTAAAGAAAATGAGACGACCTTGACGACGACAAGCTTGAGAAAAAGGCTGCACAGCCTTAGATATAATCCAAATCAGGAAAAGGCGTCTGTATTTTGGGATAGATTCGATGATGTAGTTCGAAAATACAATAAACTACCTGATACTCCTGAACTCTCTGAAATTGAAGTGAGAGATGCATTTTTCGAAGCAATCGTAACTAATCTCCGTCGAGTGAGGGAAACTGAATTTATAAATAAAAATGCGACCGGAAAATTATTAACGATTGATCAATTAAAAGATTATATTGTTCAGCAGGAAGCAGCTCGAAGTGATAAACCGGCCGGGCAGAAGGACAGTACAGCTGGAGTAAAGGCTTACGTGGTGTCGAACCCCAGCATGACATGCTACAACTGCAGTTAATAAGGGTCACCACAGCAGTGAGTGCACGAGAAGCGGAAAAATGTGCTTCCGCTGCAAGAGGTACGCAGGTCATGTGAGGGCCGATTGCCCTTACACGGAGGAACAGCTGGAAGAAATCCTTCGTGAAATGAGCGTCAGAGAAGGTATGAATTTCCAAATTCAACTCCTTTTAATAAAAAGGGGTAGTTTTTAAGCGCGGAGTAAAACACCGAAACAGTGACGGTCCTGTAGGCGATACAAAAGTGAATACTTTAAGGCTGACAGAGGCCGAGGTCGAGACCGCGGTCGAGGCAGATGGCATAATCGAGGTAGGGGAAAAGCCTCAACTGCGGAGGTGCTACTGAGCACATGGCAAATTCGAAATTGATCTTTAAGACTCTTGATAGTAAAATTCAAATAGAGGTAAATGGTAGGGAAAATATCGTTCGAAGAGAATAAAATTAACAAACAACTTAGATATGGATTCTTTTATGGATTATGTAAACTCGGAACTTACTGTTTGTGATTTGCTTTATATCATTGATCCTACTATAGATTCAGCTCGAAGATTAAATGTTGAAAGGGTTAAAAAGGATACGTAAGAGTTCGAGATATTCTTATAAATCGTATAGATAATTCTTATCATTCAAAAATAATTCATATTCGTGACCCTGTTGAACTGCTTGATAAAATAAAACATATTAAAGAAAATGAGACGACCTTGACGACGACAAGCTTGAGAAAAAGGCTGCACAGCCTTAGATATAATCCAAATCAGGAAAAGGCGTCTGTATTTTGGGATAGATTCGATGATGTAGTTCGAAAATACAATAAACTACCTGATACTCCTGAACTCTCTGAAATTGAAGTGAGAGATGCATTTTTCGAAGCAATCGTAACTAATCTCCGTCGAGTGAGGGAAACTGAATTTATAAATAAAAATGCGACCGGAAAATTATTAACGATTGATCAATTAAAAGATTATATTGTTCAGCAGGAAGCAGCTCGAAGTGATAAACCGGCCGGGCAGAAGGACAGTACAGCTGGAGTAAAGGCTTACGTGGTGTCGAACCCCAGCATGACATGCTACAACTGCAGTAATAAGGGTCACCACAGCAGTGAGTGCACGAGAAGCGGAAAAATGTGCTTCCGCTGCAAGAGGTACGCAGGTCATGTGAGGGCCGATTGCCCTTACACGGAGGAACAGCTGGAAGAAATCCTTCGTGAAAATGAGCGTCAGAGAAGGTATGAATTTCCAAATTCAACTCCTTTTAATAAAAGGGGTAGTTTTAAGCGCGGAGTAAAACACCGAAACAGTGACGGTCCTGTAGGCGATACAAAAGTGAAATACTTTAAGGCTGACAGAGGCCGAGGTCGAGACCGCGGTCGAGGCAGATGGCATAATCGAGGTAGGGGAAAAGCCTCAACTGCGGAAAATAAAGTTAAAACCGGTGAGTCTGTGAGTTTATTCACAAACACTCAGCTCGACGATATAAATAATTCTGAAAATAGTCGGCTTATTAGATTTCTGGCAGACTCTGGTGCTACTGAGCACATGGCAAATTCGAAATTGATCTTTAAGACTCTTGATAGTAATATTCGACCTGATATCAAATGCGCGAATAGTGATGAATCCGCGACTATAAAATCCGAAGGGATAGGTGATTGTTTGTATGTACTAATAATAAAATTGTAAGCTTGAATAATGTAATCTGTGCGAAATCACTTTCTAAAAATTCATTATCATTGCGGAAATTTGTGGATGAAGGGTTAACCGTATATCTTGATAATCAGCGCATAGACATTTTCGATCCGGTGTCAAAAGAAATTTTTGTTTCCGGTATTTACAAACAACCGCATTGGACAATTGAATTGGAGTCGAATAACTTGATTGATAAAAGGAATAAATATTCTAAATTTAACAAAGTAATTGCTTATGTCACCACAAGAAGGCGAGTGTATGAAGATACACAAACAAATAAAGAAACTAAGCTTGAAGATCAAAACCTAAACGAAATTGTGTCAGTAGAACATGAACAAAACATGCTTGAAGATATAATGGAAACGGATGTTAATAAATTTAATGAAGTTGAAAATTTAAACGAAATAACTAATTCACAGGGCAACGAGCAATGCTCTAGCTACTCTAACTTTGAAGATACTTTACGTGATAGAAAAATTAATGAATTAACTGATGTAAGTAATTTAGAAAATTTGGATGATAATACTGATCCTTGTGAGATTAATTCTAAGTTTAATTTGAATCAAGCCATGTTATGGCATGTTCGCTTGGGGCATGCCTCAGTAAAATATTTAATAGAATTTCAAAAACAGTTTCCAGAGGTTAAAGGCTTAAAAAATGTTAAGTTCGATAATTCTTTAATAACTTGCGAAATTTGTATGATGTCTAAACTTAATAAATTACCTTTTAATTCCATGAGACAAAGGATGACTCAACCACTTCAGATTGTTCATGCTGATACGATGGGTCCAATCAGCCCGACTTCTCATCCAAAAGGATATAGGTTCATATCCGTATTTATCGATGACTTTTCACGACTTGCTATGGCTTATCCCATGAAAAGTAAGAGTGAAACTGGATATTGCTTGGAATCGTTTATTAAAAGCTCGACGAACATGCTTGGCTATGATGCCAAATTCTGTTATCTGCGATGTAATCAAGGTACAGAATTTACAGGAGGTTATACATTGGAAGTATTGGAATAAGTACGGAGCTGAATTGGATCCAGCCACCCCTGACACCCCACAGCATAATGGCGTAGCTGAACGTTTTAATCAAACGATTCAAAAGAAAGTTCGAGCTTTGATTTTTGACGCACGTCTGCCTGAGAACATGTGGGACCTAGCCTTGAATACAGCTACTTATGTTTATAATAGAACTCCTCACAGCTCGAATGAAATGATCTCCCCTTTGCAAAAATTCAATCCGAATTTAAAAGTAAATGTAGAACAGTTGAAACGATTTGCTAGTATAGCTTACATCAAGGTTCAGAGAAAGGTTGGTCCTAAATAGTTTTTATTGGATATAGACCAACTGGCTATTTATTTTTAAAACCCGAAGACGGGAAATACTACGAAAGCAGAGATGTTCGATTCAACGAGAAAATCGTCTTTGGAGATAAATACAGTAAGAGAAGCATTAAAAATTGGGCAAATCTGCTGGAAGAAATAAACCAAGATACCTAGTTTACTAAGTTTGATGAAGAAGAGACTACTCCGATATCAAAAACGGAGGGAGTAAAACGGAAAAGAGGTCGTCCAAGAAAGGAAAAAGAAATTGAGCAGCACACTGAGTCTCAACAGCTGGAATCTGATTTAAATCTGTTGGAAGACAATGAACTGCGTGCATTAAATGCAAGTATACGAGGAGATCCAAACTCTTATAAAGAGGCTATGTCATCTCAAGATAAGCTCAAATGGAAAAAGGCAGTTAAAGAAGAACTTGACTGAATGGAAAAGAATAAAGTTTGGACATTAGTAGATAGACCTCAAAATGTAGCTGGAAAAAGACCAAACATCATAGACTCTAGATGGGTGTTAAAGACTAAAGCTGGAATGAAGATAAAATTAAATATAAAGCTCGACTTGTTATACGTGGATTTAAGGATAAAAACATGTATGAATTGAACGAAACTTATGCTCCTGTCTCTCGTTTACCATTGATTAGATCAGTATTGGCGATTGCAAATAAATTTGATTTTGAGCTAAAACAGCTTGATGTGAAAACAGCTTTTCTTAATGGGACCATAGATAGTGAAATCTACATGGAATACCTGAAGGAATTGACTGTTCAGAAGAAGTTCGACGAAGCAAAGTTTGTAAAATTCAGAGAGCATTGTATGTCCTAAAAATAAGTCCCAAACGATGGCATGAGAAATTTTCCGAAGTAGCAGTCAATCTTGGACTGCAATCTCTGCTTCAGAACCTTGTATATTTAGCTGGAGAGAAAAGGATAAACTTTTAATCTATTGTTGTACGTAGATGATATTCTTTTGACAAGTAATTGTAAATCTAAGTTGGATGACCAGATATTGCTTATGCCGTAAAGTCTTGAGTCGGCATCAAAACAACCACAGGAAAGATGGAAGGAATAGTTTATTTAAAACGAGCAATGTTTATAAATTCAGAAATTGTATGCTAAAATTAGTACATGCATGAGGAGAAAAGGATAAACTTTAATCCTATTGTTGTACGTAGATGATATTCTTTTGACAAGTAATTGTAAATCTAAGTTGATGAAATTGCTTTGAAACTTAAGTTGGAATTCGAAATTTCTGATCTTGGCGAACCTAAAGTGTTTTTAGGTATAGAGCTAAACAGAGACAGACATAACAAAACGATAGAAATTACGTTGAAAGAGTATATAGATAAAATGTTAAAACTTTTTGGATACAGCGAAATGCATCCTCAAAGAACGCCGATGGTGAGTAAGCAAGTGATGAATCGTGAGAGACGTGATAGAGAAGAAGATCAGCTGGACGATGCGAATAGAAAGACAAATGGACCATACAGAGAAATAGTTGGATCTCTTCTGTATTTGGCAAATACAGTACGGCCAGATATTGCTTATGCCGTAAATGTCTTGAGTCGGCATCAAAACAACCCAACGGAAGAGGAATGGAAAATGGTAAAACGAGTATGTCGTTATTTAAAACATACTAGAAAATTAGGTATTAAGCTTGAAAGAAAATCAGATAATTTAGAAGGATATGCTGACGCTAGTTTTGCAGATTGCAAAGGCTCATTAACAACTAGTGGGTTTGTAATTAAGTTATTTGGTGATACAGTTGCTTGGAAGACTCATAAGCAATCTTATGTAGCTTTATCTACTTGCGAGGCAGAGTACGTTGCAATGAGCGAAGCTTGCCAAGGGTTGATGGCATTATATAATTCTTTAAGCTTGATTTTGATTGAAAATTCGTTTTTGCCGATAACACTCTGGTGTGATAACCAATCAGCTGGAGCTAGTGCACAAGTCAGTTGTACAAATAAGTTAAAACATATGACCGAAGTTAAAAGAGATTATGTAAGAGAGTGTGTTGCCAGAAATCTAGTAAAAATAAGCTGGATTTCGACTAAGAAACAAATTGCTGATATATTCACGAAAGCGTTGCCTTTTGAGTCACATGCACGCTTGACTGAATTGCTCCTGAATATTAATTTCGTAAAATAACCCTTTGTTTGTTTTCAGATACCTCAGAGAAAACTAAGAACTGATGAAATTGATGGCTACCAGCTGGACTGAATCTGTTCGGGAGGGAGTGTTGGATGTTAAGGAGCGAGCACAATCAGTGTAGCTACTCGTAGCGAGGCTCCCCTCCCCGACCGCGGAGCTCTCGAGCTCTCGGCTTCTCGGGCCTGCGAAGCGAGCGTGCGCGGCGCTGTTGCGCGGGAGCAGCTCTCTCGCTTCGGCTCACTCGTTCTTAAACGATCGCGGACGTCGGACGTGCTTCTAGTATTTTGCTCGACTATAAGTTTTTATACAGCTCGAGTTTTTGTATATTTAGTTTAAGTGTAATTTGAATAAATCTAAGTATAAGAGAAGGTAGTGTTTTTATTATTAATACTCCCTCTCTCCTCTCTCCTACAGATTAATTTAAAACCTCAAAATTTAAATTTTACTTTTTTTCTACAAAGAAATATTTATAAATTCTCAATTATTTTTAGTATGCTGTTTTAACTAAAGAGAACAAGCAATTAAGAAGCTTGCTATCAAAAGAGAGAGCGTTAAAAAGAATTACTACACAAGTTAATAAGAAACTGGAAACTCGATGTAAAAACTTACAGAAAATTTTGAAAAAGTCAACAAGCAAAGGTTAATCTTATTCTTTTTTACTTATTATTTTGTATGGTTTTACAATTTCAAATTAGTTTTAAATTATTTTTTAACATATTTTATATAATTTATAAGTATTTATTATAATATTGAAATTAATTGACAATTATACACTAATTTTTTTGTAGTGAATTAATAGCAAATTTTTACAAGAAATGCATAGTTCTTATTTAAAAACATATTCAATGCAATAATTTCAGATTCAGCACAAAAAGTTGTTGATCCAAAACCTAAAGGTCTTCCCACACCTATCTGTACAAACAGCAGATAATAATAATAATGGTACGGGCAGATGCATTAGATGATGCTTATTCTAAGTACAAACCGAGCATATTTTACATGCACATGTGTTACATTGTATGGGGGCGCAAAGTTTTGGCCTAACGTTGCTTAAGGAAAAATAAAAAAACACCAGAAGATGTTCTAGAATTGAGTCCACGAAAAAAAAGAGTTGTTAGAAAACATTTTATACATTATTTAAAACATTATAATTACCACTCTGTCCTTTTCAGTAATGAGTTAAGAAACATGAATCAGTATGCGCACAGAGCAATAACTTCCGCAATAAGATACTGCAAAACTTTAGAAGAATTTCCAATATTAGATGTGGAAGAAAATAATGACTTCGAAGAAGTCGAATTATAATCTTTGCTTAAAAGTATATTTATAATTGAAAGGATAAAAATGTTTATGATTTTATAAAAGTAAAGATTGAAGGTATTATTGTTTTCTATTCAGAATTGTTGTTTAAATAATTTAATTTAATTTAATGTTAAATATACAAATTCTATTGATAACGACGGATTAATTAAATCTTCGTTTACACGAATATTTAAAAGATTAAAAATGAAAAGTATTTATTTTTTCTTTGTATAAGTGAAGAAACCAAGATTTTGTTTCATTTAATATGTGAGATTTGTTATTTAAATAATTTTATTTCATTTAGCGTTATATGTGAGAAATCTATGAAACTCATCAAGTTATGTTTCAAATAAAAACAACAAACTTTTGCCTTGTAATATTTTGGTGATTAATGACACCCTTTTTTCATAAATAAGAATAATAAAAATAATTAAAATGTAGAATTGTAAGTAAGATATGTGCGAAAAATATTAAAATATTACTTTCTTTATTACAATTTGAGAAAGGAGATATTAATTTCCGAATTTTCATTTCACAAATGAATTAAAAATTGCGTAAAATAAACATTTGATTTAAATTTATTTAAAATAAAGTATTACGTTGAGTTCCGTATGTATATAAAACTATAAAAATGTATTAAATATATAGTCAATACAATTAAAAATTAAGATTGAAAAGATGTGATAAACAAATGTGAAAAATATTAATTTAATGTAGTTTGAATTTAACTACTGAAATATTTATTTTGTATTTTCTGTTTAACGCTATGAAAAGCGTGTATTTAAATAAATAAAAGTATTTGTTAAAAATATTACTGTATCAATATTGTTTTTTTTTCTGACCTAGGTGATATTTTCCTAATATCAATTACAGTTACTTAATACATTTAGTGGGTCAATATTTTCAAAAATTTACTTTTCTTTATAATTAAGTTATTCGTTTTTTGCTCAAAATAAACCTCAAGTAATTATTTTTAAATTTAGAATTCAAACGGCCATTATTATAGAATCTATAATATTATGACTTAGAACATTTTAATACATTAAATATTTATAATCATATCGTACATTTCAGTGTATTTCCGTATTTTATTAATACATTTTTGTACACTTCTGTACATTTCTGTACATTTCTGTACAAAAGTCTAATAAGTACCAATAATGTACCAAAAATGTACAGAAATGTACAGAAATGTACAGAAATATGCAAAATTGTACGATAATGTACAAATTACACTTTCACCAGGGTAATTAATTTTTTAATGCTGGAAGCATTGTTAATCAGCAAGTAAGATAAAAATTAATAAGAGTAATTATTGAAATGACGAAACAGCGCATCCGGTTACAGTACGCTGCAATTAAGTGACTTATAATTGTTTATTAGATTTTTGCAGAGTTTAAATAACTAAAATATATGTACTTAAAAGCTATTAAAATGAAGCCAACAAATATGATATAGGCAATGTCATATACTTTACATATCAACTTGAAAAAATCATAATTATATGAAAACGAATAAAATTAAAGGGACTTACATGTTGTAAAAATTAAGATATTTAAGTAAACATCTCCTGATGGAAATTTGAATGTCTTATGTAACTAGGCAAAATAGCTAATAAATAGGTAGTGATGAAACGCTTTTTCGGACATTTCTTGAGCATTGAATGAAATAACCGCAATACCTCGAAAATTTCAAGTTTTCTTTCAGTTCTCCCTAAAGTTGAACATAAAAACTCCAATAGATTCGGGTGGTTTTTCGAACTGTTTATATGATTTCCAACTGATTTGTCTTATTCCTACAATATTTACAAAGATATTCAAGATTTTAATTTATTTTTCTCTTATCCATTTTCAATAGCCTTTTCATAGGCCTAAACTAGATAAGGGACCAATCCACTTATACAAGTCGAAAAGTGGTTTAGAACTTGATACATTGACCCATTTATGGATTCATCAGAAATTTCTTGTTAATATTCCTCAAAGTAGTTATTAAACCTTTTCTGAAGCTTTTTCTTATTAAGACAATTTTTTCTTTATTAATAATAAGAATTTTTACTTTTTAAAAAATAAAAATTGTTTAGAATGTAATTATTTTGACATAATTAATTTGTTAATATTTTCTTAAAATATTAATAAATTAATATATGATTAAAAGATTCTGGAAAGTTGTAGTTTTCATAAATCCAAAAAATGCTTTGTCGCATTTAGCCTTTGGCAGTGATCATTAATTGTTGCCAAAAAATAACATATTGTAAATTTCCAAAATTGTTTAACAGGTAAGTATCAAAGAAATTTTTCTATAAAGCTATATAAAAAACATATTTCTCTGCTAATATTATTAAAAGTAAATTTGCTTCTTTACAAAAAATAAATATCTTTATATGTATGGGCGATTTCACGTCAAGCAGGTCAAAATTTTAAAATGTTCCAAAAACTAGATATAGTCTGTAAATATGTTCCAAAATATGTAAAAATTTTTTAGATCAATCAATGAATATGCACTTTAATTATAGAAGTTGAAAAAATGACTTTTTTTTGCTTTTTTCCATTTACCACGAACATTGAACTCAAGTATCTCCAAATGGATTGATTTTTCGTATAACATAATAAATAAAAAGAATTTGTAAATACTGATTAGAATTTGTTGCCATTTATACAATTATCTAATTTGCAACTGTGATATTAGCTGTCAAGAGCCTAATAAATATATAAGTTTTGTGTTTGGCCTGTGCGATCAAACCTATATGCCTCATTTTGAGTCAGTAAAAATCTTTATACTTTTCTCTTTCCAATAAAATTTGATTTGACATGGGATCTTTACAACCAAAGTCACAACAAATTATAGAAGTGAAAAGAAAATGATTTTGACAGGTGAGGTTAGGTTTTACCTTGTCAAGGGTTTTTAAAGTGTTTAAATAAATGAAAAGACAAGTTTTATTATATAAACTAATTACAAATGTTACAAAGGAGTAGGGAAAAGGGTTAGAGTGAAAGAATTAGGATTTTATGAAAATTTCATGAAATTAACTTGTAAGTGAAATAAGGAAAACACGCCTCTTCACAGTTATTTCATGAAATAATTATTATTGTGCAATATATTATTGAAATAATCGTTAATAGTAATTGTAGTAAGGACAAGGAAGTAGGAAAAATATGTTGTAATTGTTATTTGGGGTTTAATAATTATTTGAAAAAAATAACTTGTTGGTGGAAACGAGTATGATTCGCATCACCACAGTTATTTAGCAAAAGTTTTGAAATTTATCTCTGAAATTATTATAATTAGTGTGGAATAATAATGTGCAAGGGACAGCGGTGGGATACGAAAAAAAGAAATATACATATATTGTAACGGTAAACGGTTCACGAGAGACGAAAATCGTACCGATCGCGTGAGTCTACCGTTGAAGACGCGTAAGGCGCATGCGCGAGCGCGTCGGAGAGCCGGTGTGCACAATACACCGGCAGTATCGTCTCGCCTAGGAGAGAGGCCAGAGGAATCGCGCGCGGAGACGAGTAAAAGTAAGGCTTACCCCGCGAGTGAGGCGCGCAGCAGAACATGAGCACTAGAGAGAGAGAGAGAGTACGAGACCGAAGGGAGCGAGACACGCGCCGTCCCCCAGGGTCATCTCCAGAGAAACGTAAGTCCTGGCCAGGCAATATCGCATTTATTACCGCCATGCCGCGAGCGAAACCGGCGACGGGATACGCGCGGTATCCCGACGCATAAGTATACGAGAGGTTAGCCGCTCTCGTCGCGACACTCTCTCTCGCCCCATAAATTACGATTACGGCAAACCGGAGTACCACACACTCCGGCGCGATCGTAACTCGGTGATAACTAGTGTGAAGCCAGGTAACCGATACCTGGCGAACTTAATCTCCTCCCCGAGTAGATCGAGACCGCGAGTCTCGACGCATACATTGCGGCGGACGCACACACACACACGTTACCGTGTATTATATATTTTTAGAGGTTACGCGAATAACCTTATTTGCTTTGAGCCAAGGTCCGACCTTGCCTTGACTCACCATATTGTAATATTTCCTTCATTTTATTTTCTCTTAATAAATTAATTGATTATCGTTAATTCCGAGTAATTATTAATTAACCGGCGATTACTCCCTGTCCCCGAAGGCGAATACCGCCATGCCCCGCGGGTGTCGTGCATTGCTTCGCACGACACACATCTGAGGAGCCGAGTACGAGTATTGACGAAGGATAAGTATGTACCAGGTAGGTACATACATTGTACACAGGGAAGACGTCATCGCTAGCTCGCACCACTCCAAGTACGGTTCTGCCGATCGGTTAGCTGTCTGGTAAAACAGCTGATCGTTATACCGAGAGTATTTCCTGTGCATTGAGGACATGCACAGGACAATCAAAAACCTCCCGACGAGTGAAACCAACCCTGTTACAACTGGCGCCCAACACGTGAGTTTCCTTGGGATAGGGAAAATTATTGCGAATAAAACGTGAGTTTCCTCGGGATAGGAAACACTTTTCAAATAATTTTGTACTTCGGACGTTGTTATACATATAAACCGCAACGAGTGGTTGCGGGTACGTTGCGAGTTCGTCACGACGAACATATGTATACAACAACACTAGTCGAGTACAAACGAACATAATTCTTGCAATTAACTCGAAATAATACTTATTATTTTCGATTTAAATTAAATTTAAAATGTGAATTAGAAAAATTTGCCAAAGTAATAGTTTATAACATATAAAAATTTTATAAACAAATTAAAATTTTTTCCCAAATTTTCCAAAACTTTCAAGTTTCCAAAATTTTCAAATTTTTCCAAAATTTTCAAATTTTTCCAAAATTTTCAAATTTTTCCAAAATTTTCCGAAATTTTCAATTTTTTCAAATTTTACAAAATTTTTAAAATTTTCGAATTTGCTCAAATTTTTTGAAAGTTCAAATTTTTCCGATTTTTCAAAATTTTCAATTTTTTTTTACATTTGTAAATTTTTTTGTAGATTTCAGAATTTTTCAAATTATTTCGGAACTTTCGAAATTTTTTTTTCGTATATTTTTTTTTTTTTTTTTGTATAAATCTGGGAAAATTTTTAAATCAAATAAGACGATTTCACAAACCGAAAAATAAAGTGTGTGCGTCGGAAAATTACGAGCGTTAGAACGATACCCTTAGAATTGTAATTTCTCGTTATATATTTCTGCGTAGCATAATAGGCGAGAGAGAGAGACAATAGATTTGGTGTAAAGTGTACGCTAAGCTTTAACCAATTAATTAATTAGATAATTAATTGGCATTAATTTAGTATTATAAAAATAAAAAGACGTATAATTGAAGTCTTCATTTTATTTATAATTCATCTTTAGTTTCATTTATCAATCAGAATTATCTTGATACACGTCTCAATAAATTTTAATTGACGTGCTGAAAGATTGTGTGGGCAAAAATAAAACACTTATTGTTTTATTCGGGTTATTTTAATTTTTTTAAATTAAAGAGGTGATTGTAATACCCACATTTAATATTTATTAGTTAATTATTAAATTCCTACTCTGGTATAATCAAACCAGATTCGCAATAACCCACACAATCTTACCTTAGCGTACACGGTAGGACGAAGCCAGGGCAATCCAATAATTACGCCGTATAGACCGTATATATATATATATTTTTGTATTTTGCGATTATAATTGTGCGCCTTAGGGAAAACGCGAGCGAACGACCCCACGATAGCCGCGCAATTGGACTGCTCCGGTAAAGCGAATTAAATTATTTTTTATATTTATTGTAAATTATTTATTTAAATCGTTATTATAAATATGGCGTGTTCGACACAACAAAAGATCGAAGACTGGTGCTTGTTTTATAGAGACAAAGATATATGTCAATATCTTAACGACCTGTCACTTACAAATACAGGCAATAAATTTGACAAGCTAGGTCATCTGACGAAATGGCTCCTAGGAGATTACGAGCCAAGGGATTTCGTCGAAGAACCTGAGCAAGATGAAATCATCGTCTGGCAACATCGGGAAGAACTCAGGCAAAATTTTATCACAAAATATAGCTCGGCAGAACACCCGTGGGAGAACTCGACAATTGACGACAACACAAGCCATCCATTATTAACTCTTAACAACAATGAAGGAGTTAAAGAAAATATGGAAACAAGTCGTAGAAGAGTTCAACATCTCCAAGATAATATAACCACGGCAAGGTTGCAAGAAACCACGGAGCCGTCATCAATAAATAACAAAACTGCCGACAATACCACCAATGAGGATAAAAATTCAAGCAGAATAAGACTCACTGCAACAGACGGAGGATCATTCGAAATCCCACTAGAATTCGCAAATTTTATGCAAGGAATGTCAGACACAGTTAAGCAGTTAACTGAAAAAGTAAACGCGTTGACAGCAGCGCAAGTACAGCCTATTTTAACAAGCACTAGACTGGACCAGCCACGACACGAAGTCCGTAGCCAACGACAGCAAGTAGGATTCCAGGAAACAATGACGTACCATTACCTGGACAATACAACCGAATTACCACAACCTGACCCCCCAACACCACTCGCAAGGAGAGTCGGCCAAGCCTGGGAGGGAGGGAACTTCCAAGGTCAGGAAAGACTTGGAAATACGAGTGGTACCAGGACCGAGAACAGCACCTGGCAGAGAAGTGCAGGACTACAGTTCTCAGCAGATGGCGACCAGAGCATTGACTCGTTTCTTGAACGGGTCGAGGAATGTCGGATTCTGGCCAATCTTTCAGAATCCGAATTGCTAAGCTCACTGCCAGAGTTATTCAAAGGCGTCGCAGCACTCTGGTTCAAAAACGAAAGAGATACGTGGTCGACGTGGTCCGAATTCCAAAAAGAAGCTCGTCACTGGTTCGGAACAAATAGGCGGTTTCAGAAGAGGTTGATTGCCGAAATAAATTCTCGCTATCAAGGACCCGGCGAGAAAACACGGGATTATATTACGTGTCTAGTCCACATGATCAGAAGACTCGATCCAATCTCAAGGATTGAGCTACAGTTAGACACGCTGCACGGCAACCTGCGCCCCGAAATACAAAATTTGGTGCGCAGGACGGATTGTGATTCGATCCACACTCTTCTCGATCTTGCTGTCGAAGCCGAGCTTACGCTGGAGGGACAGAAAGCGTATAGACACCCTCCGCCACCCGAGACTGCCCTAATCCCCGAGTCGGCTTACAAACCGAAGGATGAAAAGAGGGCCAAAACGAAAATTGCAGCGGTGCAGCCGATAACACCAAATCTGCATATGAAGAAGAATCCGCCAGAGGACTTGGCAAAGACGCTGGCCAAAGTTCTCGAAGAGAAAATGAGAGAATTCGTCCTTTCGATGACCACATCCCGAAGCGGAATTGGTAAACCGATGCGCACGGTAATGGGCTCGATTGGTCTACAATTGGCCACGGCCTGCGGCTGTCCACTCATCCCGAGCAATGGAAGGAAAGCGAAAGTGCCAGGAAACCAGACGGTGACGATCGCTGGTTACGTAGACCTGCCTTTCGAGGTTGCCGGGATAAAGCGAGATATTCGCGTAGCCGTACTTCCGGACGATCAAATCGACTGTTACGTCGGAGCGGAATTCATCCGTGGTTTTGGCGCAGTTTTGGATCCAAACGAGAATAAACTTTGGGTCAAAGCATCCAACAAGTCCGTAGATCTGGAAGTAGCGAGCATATCGCGAATCGATGCGTTCGAGATAGCATCGATCGGACTAGCAGACTTATTGCCAGAGGAGCAAGAAAGACTGCATACACTGGCTGACCGACACCTGGGTACAACGGGGAGGCCGTTGGGATGTACATCTCTGACTGAGCACGCGATCGACGTGGGTGCGACGCGGCCAATCAAACAGAAATATTATTCTGTCTCTAAGCGAATAGAGGAAGAGATGCACGACCAGGTTAAGGAGATGCTCGACGCAGGGGTGATCGAGCCATCAGCCAGTGGATGGTCGAGCCCCGTAGTAATGGTCCGTAAACCTAACGGGAAGTATCGGTTCTATATTGACTATTGGAAGGTCAATGCAGTGTCGAAAACCGATGCTTATCCGCTGCCTAACATGGACGGCATACTACGGAAGCTCAAGAACGCAAGGTACATCAGCACGCTAGACTTGAGTAGCGCGTACCACCAGATACCGCTAAGACCGGAGTCAGCGTCTATAACCGCGTTCACAGTACCTGGGCTAGGCTTATTCCAATTTAAAAGAATGCCTTATGGCCTATCCCAGGCGGGAGCCACGTTCCAAAGGTTAGTGGACAAAATCTTAGGGCCTGAGCTCGAGCCTTATGCATTTTCGTACCTCGATGATATAATCATCGCCACAGAGACCTTCGAGGAACACGAAAAGTGGCTAAAGTATGTCCTGAAGAGAATTAACGAGGCTAGTCTCACAGTGAATCAGGATAAAAGTGTATTTGGACGTACTGAGGTGAAATATCTCGGAGTGCTGGTGAATCGCGATGGAATCAGACCAGACCCCGAGAAGATCGAGCCGATCATCAAATACCCGGCGCCCAAGAATCTAAAACAACTTAGAAGATTCCTTGGTATGGGTTCGTAGTACCGGAAATTCTTACGAGACTTTGCTACCTTGGCCGAGCCGCTGACAAGGCTTACCAAGAAGGACCGTAAGTTTGAATGGCTCGAGGAGCAGCAACAGGCATTCGATCAGATTAAGGCGCTGATCGCAACTGCTCCCGTCTTAGCGAGGCCGGAGTTCGATGTGCAGTTCGTTATACAGACGGATGCAAGCGACACTGGCATTGGCGCAGTACTTCTCCAGGTGATTAATGGGGAAGAGAGAGTACTAGAGTTCGCCAGTAGGACGTTAAACCAGGCCGAACGCAAATATAGCGTTACGGAACGAGAGTGTCTGGCGGTTATATGGTCGATTGGTAAATATAGACCTTATATAGAAGGCTATCATTTTTGCGTTATAACCGACCATAGTAGCTTACGTTGGCTGCGTAGCTTACACAGTCCAACGGGTAGATTAGCGCGATGGGCACTAGAGTTGCAGGGACACAGCTTTGATGTGGAGCATCGAAAAGGCACCCTGAACTACGTGTGTCGGAGGACGACTATACTTTCACAAGCCAAACGAGTTAATCGACGAAACACTCGGAGACGAGGACGCGTGGAAGATAGTGATTCCAAAGGAACACCGAAAAGCGGTCCTCGAAGAAAGCCACGACTCTCCTACGTCTGGCCATGCTGGACGTGAGAAGACGTTTGCCAGTCTGGCTAAGTATTACTACTGGCCAGGTTATTACAATGCAAGGTGGATCAGCGACCGCCTGCAGGACTGATGGGAAAACGCACAGTCGAACGTCCCTGGCAAGTCGTGGCAGGGGATATCACCGGACCCTTTGTACGGAGCAAGGGCGGATACGAATACATCCTCGTGTTCTTGGATTTATTCACCCGGTGCGCGGAGTGTGTACCAATTCGCAAAGCGAACGCGAAAACCATTCTCAAGGAGTTCAAAGAGAGAATAGTTTTAAGATTTGGTACTCCCGAGGTATTCCTTTCGGATAACGGTACTGAATTTAAAAATAAGGCCGTCGACGAATACCTACAATAGGTGGGGATACATCATACCACCACTCCGCCATATTTCCCCCAAGCGAATCCGGTTGAACGCGTCAACCGAACGCTGAAAACCAGGATTGTGGCTTTCATCGAAGAAAACCACAATACCTGGGAAGAGAAGTTGCCGGAACTTGTATTCTCGCTGAACAACACCGTCCATGAGTCGACGGATACAACTCCGGCAATGCTGAATTACGGACGAGAGCCTATGCCTCCTGGTACCATCAAGAGGAACCAAGAACAGGCTGACATAGAAAAGGAGCAGCACCTTAAGATAGTGTAACGTACTGGTCAATCCTTCGGACTTTACGCAGTTCGTAAGTTTGAGATGGGATTAGATGTCTCGTGACTCGGAGGGACTAAATCGTTTCTCCCGTACTCTCGATGATTGATAGGCGTGGTGACCCTCCGTTGAGCTTAATGAGGCAGTGTGTGGCAAAGCTTTATTTATGTGAATTTACAAGATGGCAGAAGTGCCAAAACCCTCGTGTAAAGTGCAGTTTGTTTCTCTCGTGATTGGAAAGCCTGTCCTCCTCGATGATCCGATGTATATTTACTTTCCGTGCTTTTAAATTATATACTTTACCTCGACGTTATACTTTTATTAATACCTAGTTCCTTCTATGTATATAAGGAAAGATTAGTAAAGAAATAAATAACTCGATAATCAACTTTAACCTGATAAAGTGGTACGATTATTTATTTATTTTTAGTGTACACTCTTCGCGTTATGTCGCGGGTGCTCGTGCACGTACGAATATAAATCAGTATAATTAAGCGATATTAACAATGAAATATTGACTGGAACGGTAATTAGAACGCGTCCGCTTACTATCGGTATAAATTAGAATATACTTTGTATCTTAATAGAAGAAGACCGTTCGAAGATTATCGGAGTGGCGCGATTGCACGTCCGTTTGGTATCAAGGCAGTCTGAGCACTGGCGGGAGTCGACGAGCACACTGCGCTCGTGAGTAGCATCGTGGCGGGGATAGTTCAGTCTGATTGGTCGCGCGTGACGATACATAGAAGGTTCTAGAAGCGTTGGTCTCTTTTTATTGGTCCGTTGTTGTCAAGCGCGAAAACGCTGACTTAAACTTTACGCGAAAATATCGTAACTGGCGACGATATCTAACACCGGATGTTATAAGGATACATGATATTTATTCCGTTGGCTTCTACGTCGTATAATTACTCTATATGTTTCTAGAATGTTCTATGTTCGTTGGTTTTACAATATTCGTTAATATATTATTGATTATCGGGAGGGGAAAAGGATCTTTATTACAAAAGTCTGTTGTATATGAAATTTCGAGTCGATCGCTTAAGTTACATTTCGAAATAGAGACGTTTTGTGTTTCGCGGTGTTGTTTACTGATGTTTCCTGTGATTAGAAATATTCCTTTCTTATTTATAATAATTTTAAATGGTAACATTAAATTCATTTATAATAAGCATGCGTATATTAGCATAAAAAGTATGTATATAAGTAACGCTGGTTTTTTATCGCATCTTGCGATTGGTGCAATACGTGTTATTCAATAATATTCATATAGTTCTTGTCCCTTTATATGTTTAAACAAAATTATAAATAAACAGTTGCATTGTAAGAGTCTTCAGATGGTACCAGTCGACGCTATTCATGATCGAGAAGTTGTTTCGGGAAGATTTGCCGTATGTCGGTAAGACAGTTTCACTCTTTATCGATGGTGGGTAATATATTACCGACTGTCGCATGTTTGATGGTCGTCGGCAGCTTATCGTCTCCCTCTGGTAACATTTATCGGCAGCCGCCTCGTTTAGTTACGTATCACTCGATCAACGTTGATAGAACTCTCATCTGCCAGAAATGGTCGGTGTATCGACTATTATTGGTGTTGGAACGTTTTCGTAGCAAGGCCAACCTCATCTGCGGATGTGCGTGGCTCGTCTCTGTAGTGGGCGATCTAGAATTTTGATCATTTATCCAACCACCGCGAGGGTGAACATACATTAGTATACTGTATATAGGAATATGTGTTAACTATAGTGACAATGGATGGTATAGGTGGGAACAAATATGCATATCGTATAGAACGATGAATTTTAGGGGGGGTGGGGTTCTTATCAAAATTTTGATATCTGTCGTCGTTGTCTAGTAAACTCCAATAGTAGCGTACAGTTACGTCACAGTGCTTGAATTGATATATATATATGTATATATGAGTAATCATACAATAATAAAAATAATAATAAATATCGGTTTAGGCGGTATATTCCATGGTCGTTATTGAGAATAGAAGTGCTCGACAGGTCGATGTTTGGTGTGTGGACCCAAGTCACTCCCACTCCTACAGCATTCAAGATATGCCTCTGAGACCGATATCATATTAGACGCTTAAGATCTACATACTGCCATCTATTCGCCTACGCAGATAAAAGTGTTTAACATTTATTGAAATAATATTGTACTTAAAATAACAATAGTAAGTACTTAAAATAAAAAATAGTAGTAGGTCCCTTCTCTGCTGGAAAAATGGAACGTTTGTGTAGCGAGTCAATGTCATCCTGTGTATAAATTCCGGCGTTCATGATCTTTTCTAAGTCCGTAGTTTTCCAAGATAAGGTCTTTGCTGGTTTTAGAATTTGAGGCTGTGTGACTTCATGAATTCCTTTTATACTTTTATACCACTGACCTTCTACTTCAAATAAAGTCGGTAGCAATGCGTTACAATCGCGGTAAGATCCTATCTTAGTCAGTATTCTAGATTTGGGTTTGGCAAATAATTCTTGTCCTCCACAGTCAACCGGTATATCGTAGTAGCATTTGTCAGTCTGTCTCACTTTGCATGTAATGGCTTTGCAATGCACAATGTATGCGGCTTCTCCCGCTGGAATGGCTAGATACCCTGGTGCTTTCATGATGTTGAGCGCGAAATCGTCCGGATTGTCGTAGACTGTCGCTAGGGCGTTTTCCATTATCATTTTTTCGAGTTTACACTTGTTGATTACCGTCTCCATGTATAGTGATTTAGTTTCCATCTCAATGTGACGTCCTATGTTTCCTATTTTGCTGTTAAAATATAACCCTAGGGAAACGTCGGGTATGTTTAGTTTCCGTATGGACGTGAACGATCTGTGTGGCGTCGTTTCGAAAATGTACAATTTTGTTTGGTCGGTTTTGATAAGTCGATACCCGCAAATGTCTATCTCTTCCGTTCTCGCCAAGCCGAATCCTGTCTCTCCGGTAGAATTACTAAAGTACATGGTTAGGGACTTCCCTTCTGGATCGTCGATTTTTATTCCTGGTCCTTCGTAAAGAATAGCGTACTCGTCAAATTTACAAGAAGTTCTGGGTATATAGTTCCAAAATACATATTTTTCGTCAGCATCGATGCAAAATGTTTTAGAGAATCTACACCGGGTTCCTGAAGGCAATAGGATAACGTCCTGTTCCCTGTTCACGGTGCCAGTCACTAAGTCTGCTCGGATTTCCAATTTGGCGGTGACAACCACATCAGAGTATTCGTAATTGTTACTCACGTACGTCGTGCCTTTACAGTTACCCTCGAGGTCGACATTTCCAGCCACAGTAATGGTTCGCCTATTAGTGTTATTTGCTACCAAATTGCCTAAGAGAGTCTGTCCGTATTTTAATAAATCGTGACATGCTTCCCTTGAAATCGGTAGAATAAACGTCGATTCGCCTCCTTTCACGTCTGAGACATGTGAGTGCATGCCACAATACTTGATGCTCTGTTCGACCTTTACAAGACATTGTTCTGTTTGGGTTGTCATAACTTCGGTCCGTTGCAAAAGTTGTAAATATTTCGCTTCGATTTTTGGTTTTAGGTTAGTCATGTCACAGTCGTCCACCTTCGTCAGTGAAATAACTGTTATATTGGGATGAGTTGTTTTGCAGTCGTACGTTATGATGGCGTTAGAGATGATGCTCAGCTGCAGTGCCATAAGTAGCCTAATAAGAGTCGCCGCAGTGGTCATCCTGCACAAAGGAAATCTAATGTTATTCATATTATAATAAGTGTATATATTAAGCATATATATTAATCTTAGAGTTAGTAACTACGTTGTCATATCGGAATCGCGCAATTCAGACTCTGTGTCAAGTCTCGTTTTCCTTAATTTATTTGAATGTACTACGCGTGTGCCATTTTTATAAGTAATTTTTACATCGTGATTCGGTAGTAATTCTGATTTCCAATTTGGCGGTGACAACCACATCAGAGTATTCGTAATTGTTACTCACGTACGTCGTGCCTTTACAGTTACCCTCGAGGTCGACATTTCCAGCCACAGTAATGGTTCGCCTATTAGTGTTATTTGCTACCAAATTGCCTAAGAGAGTCTGTCCGTAGTTTAATAAATCGTGACATGCTTCCCTTGAAATCGGTAGAATAAACGTCGATTCGCCTCCTTTCACGTCTGAGACATGTGAGTGCATGCCACAATATTTGATGCTCTGTTCGACCTTTACAAGACATTGTTCTGTTTGGGTTGTCATAAATTCGGTCCGTTGCAAAAGTTGTAAATATTTCGCTTCGATTTTTGGTTTTAGGTTAGTCATGTCACAGTCGTCCACCTTCGTCAGTGAAATAACTGTTATATTGGGATGAGTTGTTTTGCAGTCGTACGTTGATGGCGTTAGAGATGATGCTCAGCTGCAGTGCCATAAGTAGCCTAATAAGAGTCGCCGCAGTGGTCATCCTGCACAAAGGAAATCTAATGTTATTCATATTATAATAAGTGTATATATTAAGCATATATATTAATCTTAGAGTTAGTAACTACGTTGTCATATCGGAATCGCGCAATTCAGACTCTGTGTCAAGTCTCGTTTTCCTTAATTTATTTGAATGTACTACGCGTGTGCCATTTTTATAAGTAATTTTTACATCGTGATTCGGTAGTAATTCTAGAATTTTATGTGGTCCAGAGTGTTGGGGTGAGAATTTATCTTTCCTTGGCTCCACTAGGAGCATTACCCTGTCACCCACCTTAAAGTTACATGGGTTCAAGCGTCTATCATAGTATCCTTTTGAACGAATCTTTGCATTACGTAAATTCTCCGCCGCAACCTTCTGGATGTCATTAAGTTTTGATCTTAAATCAACTATATATTCATTATAAGTTCCGATCGTCTGGTCGGTTACAATTGGTTTGTCAGATGGTACACGCGCGATTTTACCGTAAACGCATTCGAATGGGGTGAGCTTCGTAGCTTCGTGCACACTGGTATTATATGAAAAAGCAGCGCATTCACACCACTCATCCCATTCCCTTACGTTGGTTATGTAGTTCTTTAACCATTCCGCAAGCGAATGGTGCATCCACTCGATCGAACCGTTCGCCTGCGGATAGAACGCTGTTGTGGTTATTGTTTTAATTTTACATAATTTGGCTATGTTCTTCATTAGTGCCGAAGTAAAATTCGCGGCCTGATCTGTCAAAATTACCCTTGGCGAACCATGTACAAATATAAACCTTTTCAATAGCGCATCGGCGATATCCCTGGAAGTGGCATTCCTTAATGGGGCGAGTATACAAAATTTCGTTAATAAATCCTGCATGGTGAGGATGTAAATATTGTCTTTCTTGGTTCCGGGCAACGGTCCGACGAGGTCCATAGCTAATTTCTCGAACGCTTCACCCGGAGTGTCAGTTAAGACCATTGGCTGTCTGACTTTCCTTCTAACCAGCTTGTTTGTTTCACAGATTCTACATTTACTTATTAATTTTTTAATATCTTCTTTCATATTAGGCCAATAGTAATTTTGACGGATCCGGTTATAAGTCTTCGTGATACCCTTATGACCGTTCGTGGGAGCACCGTGAATATCTGTTATTATTGAATCCCTTAATTCCGGGTCCGGTATTTGGGTTTTATTATTGCAAATTATTAATTTTGTAGTATCGTCCGAAAAGTTATTCTTTAAAACGTTCACGATGTCTGTCCACGAAAGATCATCGATATTCGAAGTTTTCGATAATCGAACGGATTTCATTGATAGGCATACATCACGAACCGACGCGATTGCTTCTTCAAAAATGTCATAATCAACCCGAATGTGAATATTTTCTTTGATAGGAGCGGCTATCAACACCTTACCGTTTCGTTCCGTGATTTTTGCCCTACCTAGCGTCAAGTGATCGTTTACCGGTAACTCATCTCGATCTGATAGTTGTTTGGCTCCAGTACAAAGAGGTTGGTTTTTCTGTGTGACGAAATAGATGATATTGTCACGATTTAAAAGAAATGAATCTCGCGTTTCTATAATGTTCCTACTAATATATGGTCGGTTTTGTTCTCGCGCATTTACGTCATATTCGACTGCAGGGGGATCTATGATGTCTGTCGTTTCGTTTTGTGTATTCGTTGTGTCGGATGAATCTGAATGACTTTGAGTCGAGTCTCCAGTAGTCAAGTTGTCAGTGTTTGTATCTCCCGTATCGCAATTTTTACTAAGCCGTTCTTCTAATGTCGTAATTTCGTCGACCGTTGGTTGTTCATGGTCTATAACAGTAGTTAGGGGGTCTTGTTCGTCTGCGTGATCAGTTTGTTGGGGCGTAGGAATAGTCTTCTGTTTCGAAGATGTTGCTTTGGAATATATCTCCATTGATGAAGACGAACTCGTACTTAGTCGCGTTTCTCTGTGTGGCATGTCGGGTGTGTTATTGTGCGCATCTTCACATTTCTTTTCAATAATATTCACCTGGTCTAACTCTGGAGGATTCCGAGAAAGTGCATCTGCTACGTAATTGGTCTTTCCTGGTTGGTAAATTACCTCAAACTGAAATTTTTTCGTTAATTTAAAATACCAATTTTTGAGGCGAGAGGAGGAGTCTTTTATACGATGCAGCCAGACGAGTGGTTTGTGATCGGTGAAAAACGTAAATTTCCTACCGATTAGAAAGTATTCGAATTGGTTTGCACAGTACAGCATTGCGAATAGTTCTTTTTCGATCGTGCTGTATCTTGTTTCCGTATTCGTGAGAGATTTGCTGGCGTAGGCGATCGGGAGGTCAGCTGATTCCCTTTTTTGTGATAAAACTCCACCGATCGCATAGTTCGATGCGTCTGTAGTTACATAGAAATTTTTAATAAAATCCGGGTATTGAAGTATGGGTGCTTCTACTAATTTTAGTTTTAAAGTTTCGAATGCTTCAGACTGTTCGTTACCCCATACAAATTTACGATCCTTCTTCAACAAATTAGTTAAAGGTTTGGGCTAGTTTGGACATGTTGGGAATGAAGTTCCTATAATATCCGCAAATTCCCAAGAATTGGCGTATGTTCTTCTGTGTTTTTGGTATCGGGTAGTTGACAATTGCTTTTATATTTCCGGATTGGTTCCAATCCTCTAGCGCTTACGGAATATCCCAAGAAAATAACGTTGTCCTTATAAAATTGACACTTGTTTGGATTCAGTTTTAAATTGGCCTCCTTTAGTTTACTAGACAATTCCACAAAGACTTGATCTAGTTCATCGAGCGTCTCAGCGAATAGGATTATGTCGTCAATGTATCCACATTTCGAATGGTTTTGCACAGTACAGCATTGCGAATAGTTCTTTTTCGATCGTGCTGTATCTTGTTTCCGTATTCGTGAGAGATTTGCTGGCGTAGGCGATCGGGAGGTCAGCTGATTCCCTTTTTTGTGATAAAACTCCACCGATCGCATAGTTCGATGCGTCTGTAGTACATAGAATTTTTAATAAAATCCGGGTATTGAAGTATGGGTGCTTCTACTAATTTTAGTTTTTAAAGTTTCGAATGCTTCAGACTGTTCGTTACCCCATACAAATTTACGATCCTTCTTCAACAAATTAGTTAAAGGTTTGGCTAGTTTGGACATGTTGGGAATGAAGTTCCTATAATATCCGCAAATTCCCAAGAATTGGCGTATGTTCTTCTGTGTTTTTGGTATCGGGTAGTTGACAATTGCTTTTATATTTTCCGGATTTGGTTCCAATCCTCTAGCGCTTACGGAATATCCCAAGAAAATAACGTTGTCCTTATAAAATTGACACTTGTTTGGATTCAGTTTTAAATTGGCCTCCTTTAGTTTACTAGACAATTCCACAAAGACTTGATCTAGTTCATCGAGCGTCTCAGCGAATAGGATTATGTCGTCAATGTAGCCGAGCATACCTTTGACTCTTGTTCTACCTTCCATGGTGAGTGGCTTCTGGCCCACAACTTTGTTGGTAAGCTCCTGAAATGTACTCGGAGCAGTAGAGATTCCGAAAGGCATTCGCTTAAAATGATAGTGCCCAAAAGGAGTAGAGAAGGCCGTTTTCTCGCGATCTTCAGGTCGAATTTCTATTTGATGGAATCCGCTATACATGTCGGCAACGATGAAGTATTTTGCGCCACCTAACTGTTCAACTAAGTGTGTGATGTTTGGAATCGGGAAGGGATAAGGTCGCGTCTTCTCGTTCAGTTTTCTAAAGTCGACTACAACCCTCCACTGCGAGTTTCCCTGGTTATCGTCACGTTTTTTGACAACCCACAATGGATTATTGTACGGCGAATCACTGCGTTCTATAATACCGGTGTCTAATAATTTAATAACTTGTTCGTAGACTACCTCCTGTAATTTCTGTGGGATCGGATATTGCTTGACATTGGGTGGTATTTCATCGTATGTTTCGATCTTGTGCTGTATCAACTTCGTCGATGATAAAGATTCCCCTTTAAGATGAAATATGCTACCTGTGTTCTCAATGAGCTTTCCCAGCCTATCCTGTAATTCGGGATTTAAGTGGTCTTGATTAATTTCCTCCAGAATCCTTCTGTTCCTGGTTCTCTCGTCCAATGCGAAAAGGTCTTGATTTTTTGCAAGGCTTTCCTTCCATCCTTCTTCGCTGCATCTTGATAGCGGTAATTTTCAATAATCCCTGTTATATCCGTAAACGACTGTGCTAGATACGGACGAACCTGTTCGTACTCTTCTATCAATGGATCCTTGCACTCCATAGTTTCCAAATTTTCGGTTCCCGATACGTAAACATTAAATAATTGTGTATCTAAAAGACTATTTACTTGTAAATTCGTAAGATTCACTTCCTGAAGTTTTTCCGATGTCGTGCCTACTAAGCATACGTTCGGGTCTCGCTCGCATATGTCAAGGTAATCCTCGTTCTCTTCACTTGCGACTGATTGCGTCTGCAATGGCGCGTTAGTTAAGGTTGATTTACAATAATACGGTATCCCACTTGGAAGAGCAGGTGAGTCGGGTTCGAGAGGAACCAGTTTGTCGAGCCACTCCTTAAGTACCGATTCGTTGGATCTTTCGCTGTTTCCGGTGTAGTTATCCATCATGTAATTATCCATCTTACTTAGAGGAAGTAAGGTGACATTGGTTAGGAATATTTCAGCCTCTATGTCGCCGTCATTGAAAAATTCCACGTCAACGTATCCATTATCGTTTGTAACAACGACGTCCCCCGCTCTGATTCGATTATCGGTGAATTCTATTTTCGGTATATAACCATACTCGTGTTCATCCGGATTGTCTAATGCTAATTTTACCATTACGCTGCTAAATGGTTTTATTAATGTTGGTCCATTGGTATTAATAAAATCCAATTTTTGATTCTCAAAAATGAACATATTTCCCTGGAAATCTAACTTTGCTTTTCTATCGTCAAAGAACATGGAGCCTAATAGCGCGGGAGCCAAAAGTGGGAATATATCTTTTACTACGACAAAGTGGCTTAGTTTTCCATATAAATTTATTTCACATGTTCCCAGTGGGAAAATATCCTCTCCACTTATTCCTATCAATATAGGAGTCTTCTCCGTTTTGATTTTTACGTGATCTCGCAGCTGTGATTCCTTTATGACGTTCGGTTGTGCACCCGAATCTAACATTGTATATACTTGCTTTTCCTTTAGATCCTCCGAGGTTATCTCCACGTGCGGTATACTAGTGCTCTTGTTTAGTTTGACGATGTAGACTGGCGCATCCTCACTTGGTTTGTGGGGCATCTGGATGTACTTGGCAGCGCTTGCCCCTTCTGCGCCGCCATGCTCTCGTTTCCCTGGTTTCTTAGTTTATCTTCCTGGTCATTTCGCCACTTTAATTTCCTGCATTCGCTGACCTCGTGACCGTAGTTTTTGCAATAATTACACGTCGGCATTACTTTTGGTCCATCTTGTCGACTACTCGGTTCTCTAAAATCTCTGTTTAAATTCCTCTCGTATCTTCCTGAGTAGTAATTATCATAATTTCTTCGACCTCTGAAATTTCTATCGTCTTGTCTTTGATATTTATTGTAATTCTGCCGGTCCCGATTTTGAAATATGCTGTGTGTATTGACCGGACGTCTATGGTTGTTTCGTTCGAAATCTTTGCGTTCGTCGCGCTCGCCGAAACTCCGTGCCTTGTTCCCGCCGTGTTTAATTTCATCTCTCTCCATTTGTTTATCGACGGCTATGGCGTCATCGACTACTTCCTGGTAGGTTAGGTGACGCGGATCTTTAAGTTGGTTGCGAAATGCGGGACGTAATCCATCGCGAAATCCTTCAATAGCTTCTCGTTCGATTTCTAAAATTTCACGAGCGTCGAGATCGTCATTAACGTCAAACCTTCTTCTATCCAGCATAGCATCTTTGATGTCAGTGACCCTTGATATATAGTTGAGCAGCGGTTCGGCGTAAAGATGCTTAATAGAGTCCAACTTCCCTCTCAGATGATTCATTGTCTCGGTTGGTGCAAAAACTACCTTTAAACGGTCGATGAACTCTTCTAGATTATCGAATTCCATGCCGTCCACGGCCGTATAAGGTTGGTCGTCCAGTTTATTCTTTAATAATTTGACGATCTCTACTTCTAACGCACGAGGGATCGATTTAACTGCTCGTTTGCAGGCGCGTGCGAATTTCATAAGATTGGTACCATTGAACCTTGGGACTCCATGAAGAGCTTCTTTTACGTAAACATTGGGCGGTACATATAAGTTATTAGTTCCCGCCTGACCTCCATTGTTGGGATCCCTAGCCATTCTATTTTGTCTGAGTTCGTCGACAGCTCTTCTAATATCCGACATTTGTTGGAGAAGTGGTCCAGAATACGGTTCATTGTGTATAATTCGCGGGTTCGTTGACGTTTTACTGGGCGTCGTTGGGTCTTTTACACAAGACGTATCGAATATTGTGCGTGGCGAGGTCGTGAGTGTTGATCGATGCGCGTCGGTCGGCGTCGTCATTTCCCTTCCTCTGTCTACTCGTTGTCGTCTTTCCTCGGCCAGCTGGAGGGTCAGCTGTTCGTTTGCTTGCTCGGCGTCGTGCAAAGCGTCTAGCGTTATTTGCTGCGTTTCCTTAACCTCGTTGAGCATCTTTGTCTCTTTCTCTATTAGTGCTGCCTCCAATCGACGTAATCGGTGTTCTCTTTCTCTCACTTCGGCTCTTTCCCGTTTAAGATCCTCTACTGTATATTCGACTTCGGAGTCCGACATAGTAACGCGTGTTTATTTTCTTTTTAAAATATGTCGAGTAACGAGTGTCTAATGTTAACAGTCTAGCAGCCTAAATATGACGCTGGGATGTGGAGAAAAGAGGGAAATGTCGCACTAGTTTCTTAATGCTGATATATAATAAAATTTTAAATTAATATGTGGGGACAAAGAAATTCGTAAAATATAATTTGAATTAGAATGTCGCAAACGCTTGACGCCTTGAAAGTAATCGAAGTCAATGATAGGTTGAATGAATTATTATCGTTACGTCACAAAGCCGCAAGGTAAAGAAAGCTACCGTATTGTCGAAAACGAAGATGAACTAATTGCAAGCTACTGGTATTTAATGATAAAGGGTTACCTCGTGAGGTGAGTATACCGACGATTACTGTTGGTGGGTAACACTTACCGACGGTTACCGGCTATGGGCAACTGTTATCGACGATCGGTAAGTTACCGACAGTAGATAACTGTTGCGTAGATAAGGCAGGGTTTTACCCACACAAGATAATAATAGTAACGAATATAAATTGGATATGAAAATTTAATATGTGTTTATGAGAAATATGGGAAACAAAATTTGTCGAATAAAAATGGGTTAGTTGTATGCATGAAATAATATGACTTATGCAGTATTATAAAAGAGTATGTATAGAGATATAAAAAGTTAGTGTCGCAACACGAAGAGTGCAGTGTAAGCGTTATCAAGTAACTCGAGTCTTACTCGTGCGTCACTCGCGTATTATTTCTTAGAACAGTGCGATAAAAATAATAAATGAATTTCGTGACCGTGTGAACAATAAAATTAGAAAATCAGCCGTCATTCAAATTATAACAATCATGCATTAAATAAGTAATTATTAATATTATATACGTTTGATCTTCTATATTTTAAATTGTAAAATTCATGCAATTTATCAATAAGTATTTGAATACAATCACGCCAAAGTTATAGAAATGTTTGTAAGAAAATTGCAAAATATGAAATAATGATAATGCATTTACCTTGTTTCTGTATTTTTTTTTCAGACGAAAAATCCCACCTCCGCTGTCACCAATGTAACGTACTGGTCAATCCTTCGGACTTTACGCAGTTCGTAAGTTTGAGATGGGATTAGATGTCTCGTGGCTCGGAGGGACTAAATCGTTTCTCCCGTACTCTCGAGGATTGATAGGCGTGGTGACCCTCCGTTGAGCTTAATGAGGCAGCGTGTGGCAAAGCTTTATTTATGTGAATTTACAAGATGGCAGAAGTGCCAAAACCCTCGTGTAAAGTGCAGTTTGTTTCTCTCGTGATTGGAAAGCCTGTCCTCCTCGATGATCCGATGTATATTTACTTTCCGTGCTTTTAAATTATATACTTTACCTCGACGTTATACTTTTATTAATACCTAGTTCCTTCTATGTATATAAGGAAAGATTAGTAAAGAAATAAATAACTCGATAATCAACTTTAACCTGATAAAGTGGTACGATTATTTATTTATTTTTAGTGTACACTCTTCGCGTTATGTCGCGGGTGCTCGTGCACGTACGAATATAAATCAGTATAATTAAGCGATATTAACAATGAAATATTGACTGGAACGGTAATTAGAACGCGTCCGCTTACTATCGGTATAAATTAGAATATACTTTGTATCTTAATAGAAGAAGACCGTTCGACGATTATCGGAGTGGCGCGATTGCACGTCCGTTTGGTATCAAGGCAGTCTGAGCACTGGCGGGAGTCGACGAGCACACTGCGCTCGTGAGTAGCATCGTGGCGGGGATAGTTCAGTCTGATTGGTCGCGCGTGACGATACATAGAAGGTTCTAGAAGCGTTGGTCTCTTTTTATTGGTCCGTTGTTGTCAAGCGCGAAAACGCTGACTTAAACTTTACGCGAAAATATCGTAACTGGCGACGATATCTAACACCGGATGTTATAAGGATACATGATATTTATTCCGTTGGCTTCTACGTCGTATAATTACTCTATATGTTTCTAGAATGTTCTATGTTCGTTGGTTTTACAATATTCGTTAATATATTATTGATTATCGGGAGGGGAAAAGGATCTTTATTACAAAAGTCTGTTGTATATGAAATTTCGAGTCGATCGCTTAAGTTAAATTTCGAAATAGAGACGTTTTGTGTTTCGCGGTGTTGTTTACTGATGTTTCCTGTGATTAGAAATATTCCTTTCTTATTTATAATAATTTTAAATGGTAACATTACATTCATTTATAATAAGCATGCGTATATTAGTATAAAAAGTATGTATATAAGTAACGCTGGTTTTTTATCGCATCTTGCGATTAGTGCAATACTTGTTATTCAATAATATTCATATAGTTCTTGTCCCTTTATATGTTTAAACAAAATTATAAATAAACAGTTGCATTGTAAGAGTCTTCAGATGGTACCAGTCGACGCTATTCATGATCGAGAAGTTGTTTCGGGAAGATTTGCCGTATGTCGGTAAGACAGTTTCACTCCTTATCGATGGTGGGTAATATATTACCGACTGTCGCATGTTTGATGGTCGTCGGCAGCTTATCGTCTCCCTCTGGTAACATTTATCGGCAGCCGCCTCGTTTAGTTACGTATCACTCGATCAACGTTGATAGAACTCTCATCTGCCAGAAATGGTCGGTGTATCGACTATTATTGGTGTTGGAACGTTTTCGTAGCAGGGCCAACCTCATCTGCGGATGTGCGTGGCTCGTCTCTGTAGTGGGCGATCTAGAATTTTGATCATTTATCCAACCACCGCGAGGGTGAACATACATTAGTATACTGTATATAGGAATATGTGTTAACTATAGTGACAATGGATGGTATAGGTGGGAACAAATATGCATATCGTATAGAACGATGAATTTTAGGGGGGGTGGGGCTCTTATCAAAATTTTGATATCTGTCGTCGTTGTCTAGTAAACTCCAATAGTAGCGTACAGTTACGTCACAGTGCTTGAATTGATATATATGTATATATGAGTAATCATACAATAATAAAAATAATAATAAATATCGGTTTAGGCGGTATATTCCATGGTCGTTATTGAGAATAGAAGTGCTCGACAGGTCGATGTTTGGTGTGTGGACCCAAGTCACTCCCACTCCTACAGCATTCAAGATATGCCTCTGAGACCGATTTCATATTAGTCGCTTAAGATCTACATACTGCCATCTATTCGCCTACGCAGATAAAAGTGTTTAACATTTATTGAAATAATATTGTACTTAAAATAACAATAGTATGTAATTAACAATTAAGTTAGATCGTTTATATTTCTTAGTTATACAATAAGAACAACATAGTAAGGTCGCAAATTCTGCGAGCTGAGCCTCATATCGTAACAATAGAATTGTGGCAAGAGCGACTTCGAAAGCTCAGGGAAGTACATGAGTCTGCAGCTGCACGCTCAGATCAACAGCATGAGCGGCAAGCGAGCTATTATAACGCTAAAAGGAGGGACACACCTTTCACCGTAGGAGATCTGGTGTGGAAAAAGAACAGAGTCCTATCCTCAGCAGCTCAAGGTATTTCGGCTAAGCTGGCTCCGAAGGCGACAGGTCCGTATATCATAATAGGCCAACCAGGATCCAATACTTATACGTTGTTGGATAAAGACGGTAAGGTGACCGACCTGGCACATGCCGAACACCTTAAACATTGCATTTCACCGGATCTCGACGCAGATGAGGAAGAAGAACATCCGCCGAGGGACATCGTGGGAGAAGGGGCGACGCGCGACCCGCCCCATGCGAGCGTACAGTCACCAAATTGCGTGCGGACTCCTACGCGAGTCATAGCGGGTGACACCAACGTGCGAGAACAGGCTCCTGCGAGAGCCAAAACGCCGGATGTACGAAAACGCGGCCGTCCGCGAAAATCCGCGAAAGCCGTCACGAGACCCCACGGTAGAAAGATAGCGTATCGCAGTGTAGTAACGAACGACGCAGAACACGTAGTCGGGGGAACCGGAACATCGGTAATCGTTACTAACGACAACAATTATGACGTAATAATACGAATACCGCGAGTTACAATTGTTAACGATGACGATCTCATATGCACAAGCGAAATACAAACGATATCGGAAGATGAAAGTAATCCAGTCGAATGCGGAGCCAGCGATGCCCCATCCTGCGTTTACCTAGCGAACGATAAGACAAAAGAAAAGACGCGAAGTAATCCGGTCGAATGCGACGACGACGTACGTCCATCCCGCGAATGCCCAGTCACCTTCAGTAAAACTCACGACAAATCTAAAATAAAGAGTATAAAGGCTCGCTAAATCAGTAAAACTAGGGAAAAGTCATCAACACATGCGAAAACGGCACATACACATACTGACACTACCAACTCGACACGAACTTTAAACGATGACGAAATAAGCATAGACGATACCCCTACATTCTCTCCGCCCGTATACGAATTCTTACAACAAAATCATCCATCAGTATTCACAGACGACGATCAAAATTATAATTAGTGTGGAATAATAATGTGCAAGGGAATAATAATAATATATAATAATTATGTTTTTTGGAAACTTCATGAATTTTTGGTAAAAGATTCAACCAAGATAATTAAATTGTGCTAAAATTTTGCAAAAACCGTAACCGGACATTTTGCCGTATGACACTTCGCCGTCGGACCTTTTGCCGTAAACATTTCGCCGTATGAGACCTTTTGCCGTATAACATTTCGCCGTATGAGACATTTTGCCGTATAACATTTCGCCGTATGAGACATTTTGCCGTACGCGATTGGGTTATAAGGTTATAGGGTTATTGGTTGAGTGTTGATAATAACAAACAATTTTTCAATTTCAATATATGATTTTGTTTACAATCAAAGATAATCGCCTAAGTACTTGTGATTAATTGATTAGTTATCATTCGTTTTTCATAAGCAATGGAACCAAATAATTCGTTTGAATTTATTAGTAGTAATCGAGGCGGACGATTATTAATTAATAATGGTTTTACACATCGCAAGGATTATGCTCGCAAAGATAAAATATATTGGAAGTGTACAAAAAAGGAATCACATAAGTGCTGTGCTAGAGTAACTACGCATAATGACGTTCCAACTGCAACATCTGGTTTTCATAATCACGAAGCCGAACCCCTTCATGTACAAAGACAAATTGTAATAAATAATATAAAAAGTAGTGCTGCAACAAATCAAATAGCATCAACATCGCAACTATTATCGAGCAGCATTGCAAAAGTCGAAGAGAACGTTTTATCAGTTCTGCCTAAAATTGGTTCTATGAAAAGAATAATTAGAAGAGTTCGAGGAGAAGACAAAGCTGAAGTTAACGTGCCATTAGAGGATTATATTGTTCCTGATGAATACCAAGTAACAGAGCAAGGCCAAAGATTTTTACTGTACGATTCAGGTAACGACTCTGATAGAATCTTGATATTTTCGACTAAAAAAAATATAAATTTGTTAAATAAATGTGATATATGGTTTTGTGATGGAACCATTAAGAAAAAAATATGCAAGTTATAATGAAAAACTGTCATGTATTGTAAAAAATTATAAAAAAAATGTGTACGAATCGGATAATATAGTTTATCTAAATGATATTGTTAATTTATTGTAAAAGTTTATGTTTCGTTTGTCATATTGTGAATCATTATTATTTATTGTTCTGTATTGTTATGTTGTTATTGATTTGTATAACTTTTCGATTATCTGCGATGTTTTGAAAAATTTATATACAATTATAGTTCAAATGCTCTTTAAAATGTAAACATAGTTTTTATTTTATTTCAATATAAAATTAAATTAAATTTCGCTGTATCAAAATTCGCCGTACGTATTTTTTCCTATTTTACGGAGAGAAGTTCCTTACGGCAAAATGTCACATACGGCAAAATTTTATACGGCGAAATGTCCTATACGGCGAAATGTCCTATACGGCGAAAAGTAATACGGCGATTTGTCCGACGGCGAAGTGTCCAACGGCGAACTGTCATACGGCAAAGTGTCATGGAACCGCAAAAACAGTTACACTTATTGTTCTGTAGTAAAAGTTGATAATTTTTGACATGCAAATAGCTTCAATAAATGTCATTTTTAAGTTTAAAATAGCTTTTCGATAAATAACTATCAAATAATACCTATTAATTTTTTTACATACTAGGTATATATTTTCATTCTGCATCTAAAATTGTGTAAATTTTTAATTGGTTTTTGACCAGTTGACATGAAATCATGTAAATAAAAGTATTTCTTGTATCGGGATCAAAACTTATTATGGATAAAAATTAGATTGCAAAAATGTACTCACTGTAGATTGATGTAAACGAATATCCATTGGAACTGGCTCCTCAAAATTTCAAAATTATACTCTATATCTTGGTTTTGAAATGTGGTATTAATATGTGATGTATTGCCTGAAACTTGTACTTCAACATTGGAACTATCCAGATGTTCATCAGCGCATGTGAAACTTTTACTGCTTCTTTGACGTACAGCTAAATTATTTTGCACTTTTTGGTGCTTTAAAAGCTTATAGAATTCCTATAAAATGATAAATTAAAATTAGTCGTAGCTTTAATATATATTTATAGTTAATATATAATTATATATTAAATATATAATATATATATTTCCATTTATAGTTAATATATTAAAAATTTAAAGGAAACAAACCTGCTGGTCATCTGTGCTAGTACCAGTACTGTCGTCCAAAACTTTGTTAAAATTATGCCTTGATGTTCTGGGAGGAGTTAATCCATCTTCCAAATGTTTTTTGTATTTTCTATGTTTTTCGACCTTTTCATTTTACTGTAAGGGCAACGTTAGATAAAATTATATTTAGATAGCAAAAATATTTGCATGCAACAAATTTTAAATTAAATTTTAATTTTAATTTTAATTTAATCTAATTTTAATTTTAATTCAAATTAAAATTCAAATTTTAAAGCACTTTATTAGTGACGTACCTTTATACTTGACTCGTGGTAATAGTTGTAAATAAATTGAAAAACTAATGGTTCACCCAATGTTTATAAAGTTATAGATACCCCTGCGTATACGTAAGGGCTCTACTTTGATGTATTGTGTTGTGCTTGCCGCACGGAGCCTATTTCCGAACTACGCTTCTGATTGGTTGATTTTTGTACACAGTCTTACAACTCTCAGCTGTAAGATTTTACGCGGCAAACGTTGGCCAAACACTTTAAATATGTTGCTCGGCCAACGTATAGAGTAACCGAGATTGTGTGCTTTCTTTTCGCGCATATATATGTACGTAAGTAAGAACGTTATCGCCTCAATTCTGTTTTTATTGGTTTTAGGCAACTTCTATGTACTGCGGTGTAATTAGTTAAAGTTACTAACCTCTTTTTGAAGCTCGTATGAAAATCTAGAAAAATGAATAATATAACTCACGCTCTTACTTACGAAAAGATGGAAAATAATTTTGAAATAACCAGTATTGATAAATTCATGAATTTACAACCACCTACTACTAAGAATGATTTTGATTATTGCACGAAGTATTTAATAAAACAAGGCAGAAATAATTTTCTTGAAGTAGAAATTTTTAAACTAGGAGGTACTATTTTTTGTTTACTAATCTAAAGTTAATTCTAACCTAGTAATTTGTTTATTATATACTTTTATCAATTACTTTGTATTTAGAAACAGTGACAGCAGCTTTGAAAGAATTACCATCCTCTATTTCACACGCCTTGGTTAATTTTATCGATAAAGATGAATTAAATATTTTAAGAATTCTTAACATTGAAGAATTTAAAGAGGGTACGCCAGCTTATAAAGAACAGTTTGTTAAAAATAAGATTTACAAAGGTAAACCAGAACATAATGCTAATTACGCAGATATTAAGATTCATGCATTAGGAGGTACGTAGAATTTGAAAAAAAAAATAATATATACACAAATAATGAACTTATTGTTTTATATCATTATTTATGAGATATATCAATTTTGTAGAGTGTGATGAAATGGTAAAAGCACTCGAGGACATAAAGAAGACAACTGAGACATTGTTACATACGTTAGTCCGACTGTTGATAGATGATTCACTCCAAGTGATTGATGTTAGTCAAATTAATGAATTTATATAAAATAAGCCCAAAACGACAGTGGACTATGAAGAATATGTATTTTATCATGCCAAGTCAATAATCAAGATTGTCGAGTGCAAATTTTAAAGCTTGGAGGTCAGTACTACGGTCTTAAGATTATAACTAATATCATATTTCATATTTTTAGTATTGAATTTACAAAGTATTTTTATTCTATTTACAGATTCGGAGAATGTGCCTCTTTCATAGACATTTTTTAATGAAGTAACGCATGCCTTTGTCCGTAGTCTAGGTAAAATAGTATAAGTGTTGTTAAATTAAATGTTATTAAAGAATTTTCTATTATTTTTTATTTTTAGATGAAGCAATATTAAATTATAGTTTACATAATCCAAAAAAGATTAAAAAAAATTTAATATAAGTGATACCCTGCTGCGAAAGTACAGGTGATAATCACCTGATTTTCAGCTGATTTTCAGTTGATTATCATGCCAAAATCACAGCTGATTTTCACATGATTATCACCTGATTTTCAGGTGAAAATCATCTAACCTTTCTAATTAATTAAATATATTTTAGATAATATAGTCAATAATTTGAAAGACTATTTAACAGATTCAAATAACTATGATGAAGACTCGTGGACGTTTGCTCGTCTTCCTGAGCTATCGCACGTATTAATTAAAGGAAGACGAGCAAACGTCCACGAGCACGATATCACTGATACATCTCGCATGTATCGTCGAGACACGGTTTCGAGACGCAGTTAAACACACACCACAGCGCGCGAATACTTGCCGGCTGCCGCTATCATCGTACCTTACTGGCTCATGTCTAATATATAGCCGGATGATATTAGGCCTGTACAGGCGTCTCCCCTACGTAAACACATACGTAGAGCATGAAGTACGATCTCCCGGAACACGATGTCCTCTTTTCGATCAGGATTCAATAGGTGAGTGCTGTAACAATTATTGCTTTTCCCTATCGTAGCCCCGCATTGTCTCAGTACCTCCTTTTTATTGGTCTTTTTTACTTTTTTTTCCTTTCAATACTCCCACTATATATATGAATAACCCCTTATATATTATTTATTTATGACAGTTGATCAATAAGGATTTATAGAAATTAATCAACTGTCATTAAATCAAATTTATGATTTAAAAAATCTATTTCCCTGTAACTATATGTGAGCACGTAGATGCACATAAGAAACAGGGAGGCTTACCTTGATCACCGGCATCCATACACAATCTGGTACACTATTTTTTGTTTACTAATCTAAAGTTAATTCTAACCTAGTAATTTGTTTATTATATACTTTTATCAATTACTTTGTATTTAGAAACAGTGACAGCAGCTTTGAAAGAATTACCATCCTCTATTTCACACGCCTTGGTTAATTTTATCGATAAAGATGAATTAAATATTTTAAGAATTCTTAACATTGAAGAATTTAAAGAGGGTACGCCAGCTTATAAAGAACAGTTTGTTAAAAATAAGATTTACAAAGGTAAACCAGAACATAATGCTAATTACGCAGATATTAAGATTCATGCATTAGGAGGTACGTAGAATTTGAAAAAAAAAATAATATATACACAAATAATGAACTTATTGTTTTATATCATTATTTATGAGATATATCAATTTTGTAGAGTGTGATGAAATGGTAAAAGCACTCGAGGACATAAAGAAGACAACTGAGACATTGTTACATACGTTAGTCCGACTGTTGATAGATGATTCACTCCAAGTGATTGATGTTAGTCAAATTAATGAATTTTATAAAAATAAGCCCAAAACGACAGTGGACTATGAAGAATATGTATTTTATCATGCCAAAGTCAATAATCAAGATTGTCGAGTGCAAATTTTAAAGCTTGGAGGTCAGTACTACGGTCTTAAGAATTATAACTAATATCATATTTTCATATTTTTAGTATTGAATTTACAAAGTATTTTTATTCTATTTTACAGATTTCGGAGAATGTGCCTCTTTCATAGACATTTTTAATGAAGTAACGCATGCCTTTGTCCGTAGTCTTAGGTAAAATAGTATAAGTGTTGTTAAATTAAATGTTATTAAAGAATTTGAAAAAAATGTACCAGTCGATGCTAATGATTTCCGCAAAGAAGCAATATACACTGTTGTAGATCATGCTTCGTTACATTATACTGCCGTTGAGATTTATGCTTTAGAACGTAAGTAAAAACATTGGAAATTATTTTTTTTAAATTAATACACTGTAACGGGGTCTGCCTCTAATTAAGACCGAAATTAGAAGCATGGCCATAGGGGCAACGGTATGGGGTGTCTACCTCTCCCGATGCGGTCAATGCGGCCCGCGCGTACCGACGTGCTTACCTCGGCCGCACTGTGCAATACCGGTACCTCCGTTAAATCGGGCGGCTTTTCCTTGCCGTCCGGGTATGATGACACGGGGAGCACCGCGCTCTCCGTCTTTGTTTCTCGGTCTTACCTTTACCTTAGCCTAAGTGGTTTTATAATATTCCGAATTCTACAGACAACACGACACATACATGCAAAAGTAAATAAACTCAAGTTGAAGATTTAATCACGTTCGATTTATTAAATAAAATCAAAGGATAAACGGGTTACAACTAAAGAAGTTTATAAATAAATACAATAAGGTGTGCGGTTGTGTCATATATACGTTACGCAAAGTTCCAAATAATAGTATCTCGTAATAGTGTCTCGTATGAAGTCGCGTCGATCCCTCGGCGGGATCGTCCTAAGCTAAACCACGAGGAAAGCTTATAACGAGGTTCACTTCTAAGTATTAGAGTGAGAGAGACGGGAGTCGCCGGCCGAGTCGTCCCTTCTCTCTCGCTCTCGATTTCGAACGCGTTGCCCACTTGCAACGATGATCCGCTCGCGATCACGCGGTATTAAAGTAAGGGATTTTATCCCGACTTACGCTTGATGTGGCGTCCTTACAATGTCCCGGACGCCAACTAGCCTTAGGCCTCCTAGCCGTCTATCGGGCAGGTAGCCTTCTCGCCGAGGCAAAGGACCAAGGAAAAACACAGAAGGGGAGACGGCGGAGCACGTCGCGCACCGTCTCCTTCGTGGCACGATTCCCACAGGAACCACTACGTCGAGCCCCGCTTCCTTGGGCTCGCTGCGTTCCTTTCGTCTACGGCGATAGCATGCATACCCCGGGAAACGTACCGATCCTCGATCGCTCGTCTGCGTCGCGGTAGAGTTTCCTCGCACGTATCGTTTACTCGCTCGTAGCACGGCCCAGCTAAACCGTAGCGTAGACCGTCCTTCGCAGTACTCTGTCGTACTCTTACTGAATTTTCCGTGTGCCATCTAGAGGTTCTCTCTCCCTCCCTTACGCACGGATCGTTGTTCGTTCGCCGCGCCGTTTCCGAGAAAAGCAATTATATCGAATGCTCGCGTTTACTAAACGATATTAATTTAATTCAAAACGTCTTTTAATAATTAATACCGTTACAAGACAATACTAAAAATTACTCTATAAAAATTTTATATTATTTTTTATTTTTAGATGAAGCAATATTAAATTATAGTTTACATAATCCAAAAAAGAGATTAAAAAAAAATATTGAATGTAAGTGATATTAATAAAGCTGAAAATAGAATTTTAAATACTTTCGATAATTCAGAGTCTGATATAGAAGATAATGAAGACACCATCTGTAATGACAGTGAAATTGAGCAAAATGAGGATGCAAAAAAAAAGGTATTTTAATAAAAAATTACTACATGATATGTATATTTATAATTTTCTTATCAATTATACATTGGACAAATAATTATAATTTTCAATTTTATATAGAAATCTGAGAAACACATTATTAACAGCAATGATAAGGAAACTTTAGCTAAAAGACAACAGACATTAATGCAAAGTAAGACTTTAAGTGTGAGTAAAAATAATGAAAATTATACTGATGACGAAGGTGATTTAAATGATCAAATTCTTTCAAAGAAAATTAACCGTCTAAAAAATAATCAAACAGTACATAGTAGTACAGTTTTGACCACCGAGCATGGCTCAAGCAGTAAAGTAAAAAGATTAGGTCCAAGAAACTTATTTAACTGTAAGGCGTCATTTAATATCAAAAGTATCTATTTTTTTCCAAATGTGTTCATACAACCATTTTTTTTAGATTAAACAGTTAATATATAGCAGCCGCATATTTAAAACATAATTTAGATTTTAATTTAATATACATTTAATTTTTAATGTAATTTTAATATGCACAGATACTCAACAAGATAATTTTATTAATATTACAACAAATCCTACAAACAAACCAAGGCATAGAGCAGAGACTCTTTCCAGGCATAATAGAAAATTCGTTAACAATCAGCATAACAGGCGAGCAGGATTGTCAAAAGACAAAGAAGAATTTTATGAGCTGCTACGGCACGACTGGTCGGATGATGATATAGGAGAAACCGATGATTGTATCTTTGACGAGTGGACAGATAAAAGTACAGAAACTGATAAGGTCTGTATATTATGATCAGTAAATGAATATAAGTAAATATAATTTCTGTTTTAAACAGTTCTGTTTTACAGTCAGTTACCATGATACATCTTGGATGGAACGAATCCATACCTAAAAAATCTTGGAGTATTGTAAAAAGATCAAAAAATGAAAGAAAATTTACAAAAAATTTATCAAGATGTCTGTGGAAATCACGGATAATTGAAAAATGTTTGGAATTAGGAAAAAATATGAAACAAATTGCAGGCAAATCGAGAAGTGAAGTATCACCGACAAAAATGAAAGTTTTAAATCGTAAGTTTTTAATAACGTTGTATAACAGGTTTTTAAATGAATAGAGTAAGTCAATACCTTCCTATAGGTTAAACAAATTCTTAATGTTCTAAGCGTTGAATTATAAATTAAATGTTTTATTATATTTCTTCAATTCTATAAAGTAGTTTTATAATACTAATAAACAAATTATCCTATGTTTTAAAGTGTTTAAAATATTGGATTTTAGTATATCATCCTGAGTGGCTACAAAACAAATCATTAGATCACTATTTATATACAATAAATGGAGCATTATCTGAAGAAATTTCCTATCAACTCAAAATGTACGAAGAGGAACATGGTTTAAATAAAGATAAAAGAAAGCGAGCAAAACAATTATAAACAATTTTTATTTTTTCTTTCTTTTGGTACCAATAATTTGTCTATTATGTAAAATTTATAATTTTTTCCATATCCATTATAAAAAGTCCATTTACATATTTAAAAAGTTACTACGTCCTAATTGGGATTATAAGATTAGGTCAGTTTTTTATTTAATGATTAAAAGTCATTGTTTTCAGAGCGTAATTACTAGATTTGATCAGATATTTAATGCCAAAATTAAAGTTATGTTTTTTTTATATTTTATTGATTAATAGTATAATTTGTATTGCAATACATGTGTTATATACGATTTAAGAAAAATCAATGATTAAAAGTCATTGTTTGCAGAATGTGATTATTAAGCTAGACCAGGTATTTGCTACCAAAAATAAAGTTTTATTTTTTATATTCTATTGATTAATCTTATTAGTAGGTTAGGTCAGGACTTAAGGGACAAGTCAGTTTTAAAACATACATAAACAATTTTTTTTAATTTTGTTAACAATACAACTGAAGTAAAAAAATAAATATTTTTAGGATTAATTAGGCCTGTTTTTATCGATTACTGTTAAGAAAATTTGAAAGATTATTTCTCTCAGTTTAAATACTAGCTACCCCCTTAGAAACATAAATAAAAAGTTTAATTTTATATTCAATATGTAAGGTTCAAAATTCCATTCGCTTGTTTAATACGCATAATCATATTTTAGATTAATAAATGAAATAAAAAAAATTAATTACTACTGTAATAAGTATTCTTCTAACCTCATAAAAATAATTCCTAACCATTCTTAAATTTTTAACTTCAACAATCTAATTTATTAATGTAATTAGATAATTAAATAAATTTTCAATATACCACATATATATATATATACATATATATAAATTGTATATTCTATTATACTAAATAGAGTTAGTGATAACATTTAATACAGCTTCATATAGTTCTGTGCAATTTCCATGTAGATTTTTCTCTATTTCAAAATTTATTTAATATTGATTCACTACTTATTCAGTATCAAATTTGTGCTGTTTAAGTAATGATTCTCTAGTGATTCAGTACTAACCTATCATTGATTTTGTACTGATTCAATATTGATTTATCACTGATTTCGTACTGATTTTGCTCGGATTCAGTGCTGATTCATCAGTGCTAATAAAATTATAACATTTAAATTTATATAGTTCATTATTAATAAAATATTACTTATGTCGACTGTAGTATAACTAAATTAATTAATATTTTTATCGGTCTTACAGTCAATTATATGGGCAATCAGATTGCCCCTACTTATAATCACCCCCGAAGAATCTATAAAAATAAAAATAAAAAATATAAAATATAAAAAATAAAAACACTAACTAAACATAAAAACAAATTATTAATAAAGCAATCTGACTGCCCCCCTGCACCAAAAATCTACTAACCCCAAATATGATGTCCGACGTTTCGAGCTCGCTGCTGCTCCTCATCAGGGACTGAAATGAAAATCTATTCTACACGATATTTAAACCCTCAAAAAAGCCTCCCCAATCCAAGGACCCACCCTAAATAAATTCACACCAATAAACTAAGCTAAGTTAAGATAGGATGATAAATCTTATTTAATTTACTTGACTCTAACATTAAATTAACATTCTTATCATTCTTAAATATATGAATATTCTCAAGACTTTCTCTTTTAAATTTATTCATAATATTTTGTTCTAGAATTTCTACATTTTTAAAATCAAATGAATGAACAAAATCTAAACAATGCTCCTTCAAACTTGATGTGACAGATACACTCCTCAAACTTGTGACGTGGTGGATCTGTATGAGTACAGATCCCCGTCACTTAGGGCTCTGTAGTACCGACGCGGCCAGCGCAAGAATCGGCACTTGGCATATGGCGCGCGTATCGGTAGGCAGAAGACATGGAAAAGTACAGCTACGACCAATTGCGGGCGTAGCGCAGTGGTAGCGTGAACGCCTTCGGATCCGAAGGGGCTCGGGTTCAAGACCTGACGCCCGTTCCTTTTTTTTAATTTGTAGCAAATGAGTCTCATTGTTACAAACTATATTTATGTTCATAAATTCTCTTTTTCAAATATCTACTAGTTTGACCAATGTAACATTTATCACAATCAATACAATTTATTTTATAAACAACTCCAGATTTATCATCCTTTCTATCTATATCCTTACAATTATTAAACAAAAAACTTAAATTATTAATATTTCTAAAGAAAACTTAAATATCTAGTTTTTTAAATTCTTTTCTTATTCTTTCAGATAAACCTCTAACATACGGTATAACAACAAATGCATCAATTTTAATATCTACTCTAACTTTTAATTTACTATTATAAATTTGATTCACTCTCTCTTCAATCACTCTATTAATCAAATCTATCGGATAATTATTATTAACAAAAGTTTTTTTCACTAAATCTAAATTTACTTTTCTAAAATCACCGTGTAACAGTCCAACGGCACGGTCAATAACACCTTTCAACGCACCAATCTTGTCACTGAATGAATCAGTCCCTGATGAGGAGCAGCAGCGAGCTCGAAACGTCGGACATCATATTTGGGGTTAGTAGATTTTTGGTGCAAGGGGGCAGTCAGATTGCTTTATTAATAATTTGTTTTTATGTTTAGTTAGTGTTTTTATTTTTTATATTTTATATTTTTTATTTTTATTTTTATAGATTCTTCGGGGGTGATTATAAGTAGGGGCAATCTGATTGCCCATATAATTGACTGTAAGACCGATAAAAATATTAATTAATTTAGTTCATTATTAATTTGATTCAGATTTTATATACACAATAAAATAAATAAACTAACTAGTAACAATCCCTTATATTTATTGTCCGTTTAAATAGTGCCATCAGCGCCATCATATACACATAAGTACAATGCATATCGAATTGTATGTAACCCGCGTCCCGTATCCAAATTTGAATTTCAAATTTCTTTTATTTTATTACAAAAATATTTATATCAATTCTCTTTTTTTATTTATTTTTAAAAACAAAAAATCGAATAGAAAAAAAAGAATTAAAATAAAAAAATTTATTTATTAGAAAAAAACTAATATTTTTATAATAAAATTTTGAAAAAAATCTAAACGTCAAACCCTATAAAGCATGTTTTCAACATGTCCATATTTTTCTGCAATTTTAAATTAAAATTTAATTAAAATTTTTAAATAAAATTAAACAAAAAACTTTCGGCGCAACATTCCTTACAATTTTGTGCAAAGTATCATGCAAGGTTTCATAAAATGTTTCTGCAAGGTCGAAGCAAGGTTACTCTGAAATATTTTTGTGTTAGTTTGAATCGTTTCTGAAACATTGCCACAACCTTGCGAAATCTTTCGGCGCAATATTCCTTGCAATTTTTGTGCAAGGCTTCGTGAAATGTTTCATGAAATATTTCTGCAAGGCTGCTGCTAGGTTTCTCCGAAATTTTTTTGTGTTAGTTTGAATCTTTTCTGAAACATTGCCACAACCTTGCAGAAATCTTTAGACGCAACATTTCATAGAATTTTTGTGCAAAGTTTCGTGAAATGTTTCATGAAATGTTTCTGCAAGGTTGCTGCAAGGTTTATCCGAAATTCTTTTGTGTTAGTTTGAATCTTCTCTAAAACGTTGCCACAACCTTGCAGAAATCTTTCGGCGCAACATTCCTTTCAATTTTTTGTGCAAACTTTCGTGAAAGGTTTCATGAAATGTTTCTGCAAGGTTGCTGCAAGGTTCTTCTCGAATAATTGTGTGTAATCAATCTACTATGTTTCAGAAAACTTACGCTATTTTTTTTTTTTTTTAAATATTTTTGTAAGATTTTATTGAAGTATCTCAGCAAGTTTTTTTCGAAATATTTCAATAAATCTTTCGGTGAAACCTTTCATGCTGTGTGGGTATTTAAAGATATTAAAAAAAAGAAGTTTCCTTTTCATAAGTTTTGTAGAAATTAATAAAAATTTTTAATGGACTTTAAGCAAAATATATAAAAGTTTAATTAAAAAAAAATACAATGTATTACATGGTAAAAAATACTTGTCGATTATTCCGCTTTGATTTCAGTACTTTCTATTGCAGAAACTTTTTATGGAGTTTAAACAAAAAAAATATATAAATATTTAATTAAAAATACTTGCCGCTTAATGTCGATTTGATTTCAGTATTTTCTATTACAGAAACTCTATGAAGTTTAAGCAAAATATAAGTAGAAATAGGATGGAATAAGAATTAAAGAGTTTTTTATCAGATAATATTTTTAAAAGTGTGATTGGAAACCATACTTGCGAATGTTGACACCTTCGTGGAAGGTGTTTTATATAAAGTACTGTTTAGAGGTACAAATTCTATGTGGAATATTTAATAATGAATAATAAAATTACTGAAAGTGAAACTCTAATATATATATATTGTAACGCTGCACTGGGGATCAGGGTGCAGGTTATATAGGGTCAACAATTAATTATAAATAAAATAAGTATTTATTACAAGAAACAAATAATTAAGAGGGGTGGGCGCCAGCCGCGTTGATTCGCGACGAGTGAACGATAACTCGCGGGTTATCGCAACTTAGAAAACGCTTTGCATCGGTTCGCTTTAAGGAGGGGAGGGGGAAGGAGGGGACCAGGATCTCGCACACATTAGTACGGATACTCGGCGATACCGTACGCAGCGACAGTGAATTATTCACCAACCTTTATCGAGGGAATCGGCACTCGTCTCTCAACGGCGATGTCACTCTCTCTATCTCTCTCGTTTGCTACCCGATATTCTGCGGCTTCGTTCTATTGGCAAATATCCGTTTAGGACGGCGGACCGTAGAGCTCTGGCTCTCGGCGTGCTCGAAAGCTCCGTGTTCGTACCGCGCGCCTGCGCAGTACGTATTCGTGCGCGGCACCTCGATCTCGCGTCTCGCGAGCGAGTCGAGTGCCGCTGTGTTCAGGCTGTATCGGTATACTCCGCTGTATGGTGCTGTATGCTGTGTGATGATAACCTAGTGCTGTTGCCATCTCGGAGACGAGGTACAACCTCTTCCCAGGTAACTAATAGTTCATTCGTTATTAACTGCGTTCATCAAATGGGTACGGCATGAGTTTCAAGTACGAAGCTCACCCGCTGTCGCTTGCTGCTCGAGGCCGAGTCACCCCTCTCTCTCCTCGACGACGTTGACCTCACTGATGAATAGCCGCTCCGTCTACGGCACTAGGTGGGTATTTGGTCGTGAGGTTTACACACATATGTGTATTTGTATGCGTGATTATCCGGAAGATCGGCTGTACACGTTGTTTGTGTACAGCAACCTAACCTCAATTTACCCTATGATGTTCCTTGTACAGCTGTAGTGATTATATACAGCTGTACATATATTTCCTTGTCTTTTGTCTTCTTGGCTATGGCTATTTATCCTCTTCCTTGCTCCTTACCCTCTTACTGTGTATTTGTTCTTATGAAGTATTCCTTTTACAGCTGTATCTTGCTTGGCGTTGGAGGTTCTTCAGCTTCCTGCCTGGATATCACCTCATCGCCTTGACTGCTATGCTGTGAGGCTTCGGAGGGTCCTGGAGGCTTCCTGGTGATCGCCTCCCTTGAATATCCTGTTTGCTGTGCCAGACTCGGAGGAGCCCACCTGATAATCTGAGCTCGCCCAAGATCCTCATCGCCAGGACCACCTCAGTGTTGTGTATTGTGCTTGGGAAGGGGTATTTAGTATGTGAGGGTAGGCAGGACGTAGTTAATGTGCGGGTAGGTGGCTAGGGAATAGTATATGGGTAGGTATGTAGCTAGGGACTCGTCTAGCTTTTACGGGTAGGTAGGTGTTTGCCAGGGGTTCTGTAGCTCGCTCTTGACATGTGCAAAGCACATTGTCACCATATAAAGTGTAAATACATTTAATATTAAACTGTAATAGTGTTTCAATCAAGTTTGCGGTATTTACAATATTTTTCATTTTTTCAACATTTTTACCAACTGTTTTGGAATAAAAGCAATCAAAAAATTTTAATTAAGTTTTTTTCTTACTTATTTATACATTTAAAGTTGTGTACAAATGTTAGATCTAACAAGGGAAGTACATGACCTCCGGGAAACGGATCTCATCCTAACTTTGGTATGTCTTTTATAATATAAAAATATGAAGAAAGCCAAGTTATCTTTTGCCAATGGCCACTTTTACGGAAGTTATTCGACATCCAATAATAATAGCAGTAAAAAATACTTCCAATTCGGTCGCTTATAACTCAGAAACAAATAATGATAAACAATCGAACCAAAAACCAGAAGAAAGTTGAGTTCAAGTAGATATGGTTTAAAAAAAAAGAAGCTCAAATTGCTTAATTTGAAGCAAAGTTATGAAGAAAATAAGAAATTGAAGACTATTAGGCCAAAAGAAACAATAAATTTTTCATATTAAATTTTGGCTTAATAATCTTCAATTTCTTATTTTCTTCATAACTTTGCTTCAAATTAAGCAATTTGAGCTTCTTTTTTTTTAAACCATATCTACTTGAACTCAACTTTCTTCTGGTTTTTGGTTCGATTGTTTATCTTTATTTGTTTTCGAGTTATAAGCGACCGAATTGGAAGTATTTTTTACTGCAATTATTATTGGATGTCGAATAACTTCCGTAAAAGTGACCATTGGCAAAAGATAACTTGGCTTTCTTCATATTTTTATATTATAAAAGACATACCAAAGTTAGGATGAGATCCGTTTCCCGGAGGTCATGTACTCCCCTTATAAGTATACAAGAAGTTGATAATTCACCGACACTTGTAAAATCGACAGATTCAATTTTGACATTATACTTATTCTAATTGTTTTAATGTTAATGTAATTACATTAAACAATTAAGTTTAATGTAATATATGTTATAAACAGTTTACAATAAGTATTTAATTGAATTTTATGTGTTTTTGCAAGGTTATACATTTTTCAACAACTTTTACCATCAGATTTTGAAAATAAGCAATCAATAATTTTTATTTAATTTCATTACTTATTTTTTACATTGTAAGTTGTGTGCAAAATTTTAGACTTCTATGTGCACTAGAAGTTGAAAAATTATGACCCACCCAAAATAACACTGATCATGAAAAACTCGACAGAATTTTTGACATTATACTTATTCTAATTCTTTTAATGTTAATGTAATTTCATTAAACAATTAAGTTTCATGTCTATACTAGGGGTGTGCGGGTACCCGTATATTCGGGTAACCCGACTTCAAAATTCGACCCGACGGGCTCGGGTCGGGCTCGAGTCGGGCTTCGGGTATCGTTTTTCTCGCACTATCCGAAATTATCGATCTACCCGAAATTTTCGGACCGCCCGAACTTATCGAATTATGCGAAATTTTCGGACTACCCGAAATTATCGGATTACCCGAAATTTTCGGGCTATTCGAAATCACCGAATTACCCGAACTTTTTGTGAATGAATTTAAAGTTATTTGTCAAATAATAATTATATAATATATTCTACGACATCAAGAATTCAGATAATTTGAAATAATAAACATGATTTCATGGGTAATACAGTTAAAATGTTTTCGTAGACAAGAATACTTTCTACAATAATAGTTTCGTATCTTAATATAAAACTAGCCATGTTACCTCGGTCGCTAACGCTCCATCGGTTGAATTGCATTTTTGAGGCTAGACGTTGATTATAAAGTGTAATCTTAAATTTATTGTTAGTTAAAAATAAATAAATTTTAAATGATTTGGATACAATTATTTTATTTCATTTTCTAACTAATTTTTTGTAACTTTTTTCATGTGCTATAAACTATTAATTAAAATTTATTGTTATATTATTAAAACAAATAAAAATAAATTATAAAATATTTTATTTTAAAATATATACAATTTATTCCCTTTACTCATCATGAAATTTAACTATAAAAGTTTATCCTCGAATGTTGGTTAGTACTATTTTCTCTCTGCATCTACAGGCTTAAAGCTGCCATATTTTGAATATAATATTAATACTTATGAAAATATTGAAATATATGGTATCTACAAATTTCAATAAAAAAGTAATTTGTATAAACATATAGGCGCTTAACGCAAACAAATTATTATTTTAAAAACTTAGTTTACACAAGAAAATTACCTAAAGAATGTCGCTTAATGCAAACAATTCATTATTTGAAAAATGTATTTTTCATAAGTAATTTATATAAAAAATTTCGCTTGTGCAGACAAATTATTATTTTAAAAATTTAGTATACGCAAGAAAATTAAATAAAGAATGTCGCTTGATACTCACAATTTCATTAAAAAAAAGGAGGATGCCCACGGGATATAGGAATTTGGCCCCCTAGAGGAAACGTATGAAACATATCCTATCGTTTAGACGGTCAAAAAATATGAATTAAAAAAAAATTCAACCCCAATAACTTTGCGGAAACTGAGATATCGAGAAATGAAGCTTCTACTTTTAAAAAGATTCTTCCTTAACATTTTAGCTTAGAAAAGACAGTTTGCAATAATTTCGATTGAAAAAGCTACTTTGTGCCATTTAATGTTGACTTACAGGCAGTCAGTCCATAGCTTTTTTAATTATCTATCAGTTCAGCTAGATTCGAATTGGGTGACACACCCTTTAAAGCTTCTACGTAAGGAAAACGTGTATACTTTGAAACAATCCTTAACGCTTTATTTTATTTTTTATATTAGTCGTTATAGTTTTTTAAAAAACGAAAATTAAGCTACGTAAAATATGCAGTTTTAAAGAGCTTACAAAAACCTTTAAAATGAGCACATGCGGGGTTTTTCACGACTTGTAGAAGCCGAGATATAAAACTTTGAAGTTTTGGTAATTTTATTCAAAGGGTGACAAAAGCTATTGAGCGGTAGTGTATGTTGTTATTAAAAAGTATACTTTGCCAAGAAAAAAAATTGTTCGAACATAAACCCTGATATATTGAAATTTGTGTCTCAAAATCCAATTGACGAAATATGTTGAAATTTTTTCAGTATTTACCCCTATTATTTTTTATTAACACGATATTTTTCAACCAATTTGACCGATTAGTTTCGAAGATATGAGCAATTAAAAACTTCATTAAAAATTTACAACGCTCAATTACTTCGTTAATTACAAATATTTTTAATTCAAAAATATACAAATCGTTGTTACTATAAAGACTACCTTTTTCCAATATTTTAAGCGGATTGAAAGCTTTTTGTGCCCGAAAGCGTTTGCCATAGAAAACGCAACTTTTTCGGTATTTAATTAGTTAATAAAAGTAATTCTCTACCACCATAATGTTTTCAGCTCATTCGGTCAATTAGGTTCAGAGTTATCGTAAATTGAAAAAAATCAGTTTTTTCTTAATAACTTGAAAACTAATAGAGATATTTTGAAAAACCCGAATCGAGAGCAAAGATTTGTTTATTCTCCATAAAATACACCTTGTCTGACTCAATTATATCAAGTATAACAGTCAAAAATTTCATAAATAATTTTCAAAAATTGAATTTTTTCAATAAAATAAAAGCGAATCTACAGATCTAAAAATAATACTTCTTCAAACACACACTGACCGGAATTTTGCGGGTTACCCGATTATGTCGGATTACCCGATTATTTCGAATCACCCGATAAGTTTGGGTAACCCGAATATTTCGAGTAACCCGATAACTTCGGGGAATCCGATTATTTCGAGTAACCCGACTATTTCGAGTAATTCGATAACTTCGGGGAACCCGATTATTTCGAGTAAGCCGACTATTTCGAGTAATCCGATAACTTCGGGGAACCCGATTATTTCGAGTAACCCGATTATTTTGCGGGTCCCGAAAATACTCGAGTACCCGCCCGAACCCGAGGAAAAAACCCGAACCCGATCGGGTCGAGTATTTCGGGTACTCGCACATCTCTAGTCTATACTACACTTTAGTTAGTGCCTTGAACGATTTTAAGTCACATAATTTTTGTTTTTATGTTAATATTTTTTTATTTTTAAAACATTACTTCATATACTAGGATAACAGAAACTCATTAACGCATTCTCTATAAAAAGTGCTATTACCAAATTACCAATAACAAACAAATTAATAAGTACTGCTAAATAAATAAATCAATAAAATTTTGCAAAGAATGTATACATATATGACAATAAAAACTCAATAATAATTCCTTTAAGATAAATGCTATTGCAATAATAATTAAACTCTATTTCATACAAAAATAATTATTTTTATAGATAATTTATAATTTTTTTAATATGATTTTAATTCATCGTATAATAATAATAATCATTAATTATTATACATATGATAATAAATCTATATGGGTACAATTTAATAAATAATAATTAAATGTTGTTAAATAATAAAATATTTTTTAGTTTAATTTAATATTATCAATTATATAATGATTTTTCATCGAGCGAGCGTGAGCGAGTGAGGATTTTAGCTAGTTTAATTTTAATGGAATCGAATTATTAATATCCTTGAGAGGGAGAGAGCGAATGATAATCGTTATGGTACATATTATGACTATTTCTATAACGATGATATGATATGTATATGACGATGATATGTCTATAGTATATGAAAATCAGGTTAATGCTGTCGCCAGGGGCCTGATTCTGTAATGTTAACGATGCGTTAAATAGCTGTTTAACGCTATATCGGATGCGTTAAACCGACTTATCGACAGTTTTTATCGCTTATCGCAAGCGTTACTGTTGATATCGCTTACGTAATCGTCATAACGACAAAAATGTCATGCGTTAAAGCATATTTAACGCCTAGTTTATGTTCAAATTTTTTCGTGGACATAAAACTATCGTTAAATTTTGAAGTTAACGCTAAATCTTATATAATGCTATATTAACTTTGTAAAACCAATTGTAACCAATTGTAACCAATTGTGTGTGTGTGTGTGTCTGTGGGTGGGTGGATGGGTGGATGGGTGAGTGGGTGCATGGATAGGTGGATGGGTGGGTGGGGTAATGGATGGGTGGATGGGTGGGTAGGTAGGTGCATGGATGGGTGGGTGGGTATTTTGGGTATGTGCAAGGATGGAAGGATGGGCAGTGGGTGGATGGAAATTTCAAAGAACTTATTTCAGTTTTAGTTGATATTAAAGAGATCTTACAAGAGAAAAATCAACAAAATAAAAAATGCAGCACGATGAAGAAAAATCAAAAATAAAATCAATTTCATTGCAATTTCTTAGCTTTTTAAATTTCAATTAGTTTGTTTATATTTATTAATGAAGCTTCAAGTGTTTTTTCGTATTCATTTATTGGGAGTTGTATTCGAAATTATTCATTTCTTTATTTAAAATTTAAGAAATTATTTTTCAAATTATTTTTCACAGTTCTTTTTGAAGTATAAAAAAAATGTTTCAAATTATTTGACTTAAAATTTAAAAAATTATTAGGCAAACTAGAAATTTTGTGTCAAATATATTTCACAAAATTATTGTTAAAAAATTATTCTTTATAACTCATTACAAATTGTAAAAAAAACATTTTTCCAAATAAATTTACTCGCTTTTTCGAAATAAATGATATTACTTCTACTATAATACTGTACTATATACCTAGATCTGATTTTAAAATGTTTTTCAAAGGAACAAAAAAAATTATAACATCCTAAGAAATTATATTTACATCTGCCTACGTTCATTAAAAATATAAACGCTAATAAAATTAATAATTGTAATTGTATCTAAAAAAAGTTAATGCTTAAAAGAAAAGAATACCATAAATACCGTGTACAGTTGAACATCGTAAACTGCGATAAAAATCTAAAAACATCACATAATTTATACACATTTATATTTCCGACATAATTTTCCATTCTGTACAATACACACACACGTACATTTGTGCATGGATGGGTGGGTGGGTATTTTGGGTATGTGCAAGGATGGAAGGATGGGCAGTGGGTGGATGGAAATTTCAAAGAACTTATTTCAGTTTTAGTTGATATTAAAGAGATCTTACAAGAGAAAAATCAACAAAATAAAAAATGCAGCACGATGAAGAAAAATCAAAAATAAAATCAATTTCATTGCAATTTCTTAGCTTTTTAAATTTCAATTAGTTTGTTTATATTTATTAATGAAGCTTCAAGTGTTTTTTCGTATTCATTTATTGGGAGTTGTATTCGAAATTATTCATTTCTTTATTTAAAATTTAAGAAATTATTTTTCAAATTATTTTTCACAGTTCTTTTTGAAGTATAAAAAAATGTTTCAAATTATTTGACTTAAAATTTAAAAAATTATTAGGCAAACTAGAAATTTTGTGTCAAATATATTTCACAAAATTATTGTTAAAAAATTATTCTTTATAACTCATTACAAATTGTAAAAAAAACATTTTTCCAAATAAATTTACTCGCTTTTTCGAAATAAATTGATATTACTTCTACTATAATACTGTACTATATACCTAGATCTGATTTTAAAATGTTTTTCAAAGGAACAAAAAAAATTATAACATCCTAAGAAATTATATTTTATAAAAATCGATAGTAAATCGGATAATATTGATTCTTTTAGTATTGATTTTATGAAATTTTACATCTGCCTACGTTCATTAAAAATATAAACGCTAATAAAATTAATAATTGTAATTGTATCTAAAAAAAGTTAATGCTTAAAAGAAAAGAATACCATAAATACCGTGTACAGTTGAACATCGTAAACTGCGATAAAAATCTAAAAACATCACATAATTTATACACATTTATATTTCCGACATAATTTTCCATTCTGTACAATACACACACACGTACATTTGTGCATGTATCAGTGAGGAAAGTCGATATTTACATGGTTTCAATGCGAGGAATGCGCAAGCGATTTACTTCGCGATGTCAATTCGCCGAGAGTAAAATTTTCGCCTCCAGAAACTATTGTCAGAAATTAAAAAATATATCGAAACAACTATAACGCATTTATTTAACGCTTATCGACAGTTTTTGTTAAAATTTACGATAATACGCGTAAACGTTACATAAAAAGGCCCCGGAGGGCCTTTGTTCATAAAATTCTATTTCTTTTTTCATAAAAATTCATAATAAATGCCCATTTTCTGAGTCCGTAATTTCGTTAAGGATCTATCGAAACCAAATTAACGCTTTATCTAACGCTTATCGACAGCAATCGATAAAATTTACGCTATCGTGCGTAAACTTTACAGAATCAGGCCCCTGGGTCACCGAAATAACTGAGGTATCAGTTACTTTGTCCGGTGAAACTTGGATAATCTTGTTACGGCACAAATCAATTTCGACGTAAAAACAATTATTTTATGTGAAAAATTATTTTGTCTTTCAAGCTACATTAGCTAACATATGCGTTTAGCTAATGTAGAGATATCAAAGCTTAGTACTCACGAGAGCGTAACAGCTCAAGTGTTAGAGTGTTCGCTTCTCACGCCAATTGACCGAGTTCAAGTCCCGGCTCGGGAAGATTTTTTCAGTTGATATTTAATGTTTAAATAATTAGTTTAAACAATCGGTTTTAAATAATCGGAAATTGCAAGAAGTATAATTTTATTATTTTTTCTATTTTATTTTGACGTTTTGTTCAAAATATCAGCGCGATACAACTAAAATTGAGAAAGTTATTAATTTACTTAATAAAGAATAACAATTAACTAGATATATAATTATTACAAATATTTAAGAGTAACAAGGAACTCCATTATAAGTTAATTATTAATAAAAGAATTTTTTTTCAATGTCGAAAATTACTAGTTAACAATTTTCAAGTTTCAAGTTAAATTTTACAAATAATAGAATAATTAGTAAAAGAGATTAACATGCGTAATCGCCGCACTATGAGAAATCATTGTAAGTCATTTTTGTACTTATTGTAAATAATTTAGAGTAATCAAAACATATTTAATAAGCAATTAATATAAACGCGCAAGCGCACCGTAACTTACACAGTTATAAGGTACCAATACACGTACGTATTTACCTGTACGTGTTACGCGCCTTGGTGAGGGAAATGTGGTAAGCAGCAAACCAAGAACGAAAGCATCAAAACGGGAGAAGTTCCCCACTGCCACGCGACAGTAAGAAAATCAGTTGTCGTCGCCTTCCAGGTGTATACTTATATCAAGTGTTGAACTAACTTATACTCGCTCGCGGCTTCCACGCTCGAGATTTAAATATTTAAATGAACTTCTTGAATAATATTAAATCTAATAATAATTTGTTACTTCGAAATGTGTTTTTCATTAAATGATTATTTTTTATGAAATTAAAACACGTTCACCGGGGATCAGTGTGAACGGCTCCCAAATATGAAAACAACACTTTTAAAATAAGCTGGACTATTTAATAATAATAAAATCGTCACGGTCGCCAGCGGCGTTCACGCGGCAAATTATTTATAACAAAATCGCGATAGTAGTTATGGTGGTACTATGGACAGACACAACAAATCCCCACCACTTACCCATTGACCTCGAGTAACTCCGTCTATCACAGACTACTCTAAGTCAAGGTCAGGTTTGTTGTGTCTGTTCATAGTATTACCTCTCTTAAAATCAAAGTTATTACCCCTTTTCCCTATACTCGCCGAGTGTGTGTGTGTGTGTGTGTGTGAGAGAGAGAGAGAGAGAGAGAGAGAGAGAGAGAGAGATAAGAACATTTTATATTTTATTGAATATTTTTAATTAAAATATTTCGGCTTACCTATAAAGACTTCGTCGTCTTGTTCTTTCTTCTCCTCGTAAACGTCGTCAACCAGGAAACTCATAAAAGTTCGCAATCGCGGCGGATGATAATCTGACCACCATAGGAAGCTTTTACGCTTCAATCACCTATCTCCTACCACCTATACCCCAAAATTTGCTGACGTTTAAATTTTACAGCTATCGCAAAATTAGTTTTGCACGTATTAGTTCTAATAAATATTGCAAATGTTACGATATGAGGCTCAGCTCGCAGAATTTGCGACCTTACTATGTTGTTCTTATTGTATAACTAAGAAATATAAACGATCTAACTTAATTGTTAATTACATACTATTGTTATTTTAAGTACAATATTATTTCAATAAATGTTAAACACTTTTATCTGCGTAGGCGAATAGATGGCAGTATGTAGATCTTAAGCGACTAATATGAAATCGGTCTCAGAGGCATATCTTGAATGCTGTAAGAGTGGGAGTGACTTGGGTCCACACACCAAACATCGACCTGTCGAGCACTTCTATTCTCAATAACGACCATGGAATATACCGACTAAACCGATATTTATTATTATTTTTATTATTGTATGATTACTCATATATACATATATATATATATCAATTCAAGCACTGTGACGTAACTGTACGCTACTATTGGAGTTTACTAGACAACGACGACAGATATCAAAATTTTGATAAGAGCCCCACCCCCCCTAAAATTCATCGTTCTATACGATATGCATATTTGTTCCCACCTATACCATCCATTGTCACTATAGTTAACACATATTCGTATATACAGTATACTAATGTATGTTCACCCTCGCGGTGGTTGGATAAATGATCAAAATTCTAGATCGCCCACTACGGAGACGAGCCACGCACATCCGCAAATGAGGTTGGCCCTGCTACGAAAACGTTCCAACACCAATAATAGTCGATACATCAACCATTTCTGGCAGATGAGAGTTCTATCAACGTTGATCGAGTGATACGTAACTAAACGAGGCTGCTGCCGATAAATGTTACCAGAGGGAGACGATTAGCTGCCGACGACCATCAAACATGCGACAGTCGGTAATATATTACCCACCATCGATAAGGAGTGAAACTGTCTTACCGACATACGGCAAATCTTCCCGAAACAACTTCTCGATCATGAATAGCGTCGACTGGTACCATCTGAAGACTCTTACAATGCAACTGTTTATTTATAATTTTGTTTAAACATACAAAGGGACAAGAACTATATGAATATTATTGAATAACACGTATTGCACCAATCGCAAGATGCGATAAAAAACCAGCGTTACTTATATACATACTTTTTATACTAATATACGCATGCTTATTATAAATAAATGTAATGTTACCATTTAAAATTATTATAAATAAGAAAGGAATATTTCTAATCACAGGAAACATCAGTAAACAACACCGCGAAACACAAAAACGTCTCTATTTCGAAATTTAACTTAAGCGATCGACTCGAAATTTCATATACAACAGACTTTTGTAATAAAGATCCTTTTCCCCTCCCGATAATCAATAATATATTAACGAATATTGTAAAACCAACGAACATAGAACATTCTAGAAGCATATAGAGTAATTATACGACGTAGAAGCCAACGGAATAAATATCATGTATCCTTATAACATCCGGTGTTAGATATCGTCACCAGTTACGATATTTTCGCGTAAAGTTTAAGTCAGCGTTTTCGCGCTTGACAACAACGGACCAATAAAAAGAGACCAACGCTTCTAGAACCTTCTATGTATCGTCACGCGCGACCAATCAGACTGAACTGTCCCCGCCACGATGCTACTCACGAGCGCAGTGTGCTCGTCGAACGGTCTTCTTCTATTAAGATACAAAGTATATTCTAATTTATACCGATAGTAAGCGGACGCGTTCTAATTACCGTTCCAGTCAATATTTCATTGTTAATATCGCTTAATTATACTGATTTATATTCGTACGTGCACGAGCACCCGCGACATAACGCGAAGAGTGTACATTAAAAATAAATAAATAATCGTACCACTTTATCAGGTTAAAGTTGATTATCGAGTTATTTATTTCTTTACTAATCTTTCCTTATATACATAGAAGGAACTAGGTATTAATAAAAGTATAACGTCGAGGTAAAGTATATAATTTAAAAGCACGGAAAGTAAATATACATCGGATCATCGAGGAGGACAGGCTTTCCAATCACGAGGGAAACAAACTGCACTTTACACGAGGGTTTTGGCACTTCTGCCATCTTGTAAATTCACATAAATAAAGCTTTGCCACACGCTGCCTCATTAAGCTCAACGGAGGGTCACCACGCCTATCAATCATCGAGAGTACGGGAGAAACGATTTAGTCCCTCCGAGCCACGAGACATCTAATCCCATCTCAAACTTACGAACTGCGTAAAGTCCGAAGGATTGACCAGTACGTTACACCGGATGTTATAAGGATACATGATATTTATTCCGTTGGCTTCTACGTCGTATAATTACTCTATATGCTTCTAGAATGTTCTATGTTCGTTGGTTTTACAATATTCGTTAATATATTATTGATTATCGGGAGGGGAAAAGGATCTTTATTACAAAAGTCTGTTGTATATGAAATTTCGAGTCGATCGCTTAAGTTGAATTTCGAAATAGAGACGTTTTTGTGTTTCGCAGTGCTGTTTACTGATGTTTCCTGTGGTTAGAAATATTCCTTTCTTATTTATAATAATTTTAAATGGTACATTACATTCATTTATAATAAGCATGCGTATATTAGTATAAAAAGTATGTATATAAGTAACGCTGGTTTTTCTTGCGATTGGTGCAATACATGTAATACAATAATATTCATATAGTTCTTGTCCCTTTATATGTTTAAACAAAATTATAAATAAACAATTGCGTTGTAAGAGTCTTCAGATGGTACCAGTCGACGCTATTCATGATCGAGAAGTTGTTTCGGGAAGATTTGCCGTATGTCGGTAAGACAGTTTCACTCCTTATCGATGGTGGGTAATATATTACCGACTGTCGCATGTTTGATGGTCGTCGGCAGCTTATCGTCTCCCTCTGGTAACATTTATCGGCAGCTGCCTCGTTTAGTTACGTATCACTCGATCAACGTTGATAGAACTCTCATCTGCCAGAAATGGTCGGTGTATCGACTATTATTGGTGTTGGAACGTTTTCGTAGCAGGGCCAACCTCATCTGCGGATGTGCGTGGCTCGTCTCTGTAGTGGGCGATCTAGAATTTTGATCATTTATCCAACCACCGCGAGGGTGAACATACATTAGTATACTGTATATACGAATATGTGTTAACTATAGTGACAATGGGTGGTATAGGTGGGAACAAATATGTATATCGTATAGAACGATGAATTTTAGGGGGGGTGGGGCTCTTATCAAAATTTTGATATCTGTCGTCGTTGTCTAGTAAACTCCAATAGTAGCTTACAGTTACGTCACAGTGCTTGAATTGATATATATATATGTATATATGAGTAATCATACAATAATAAAAATAATAATGAATATCGGTTTAGGCGGTATATTCCATGGTTGTTATCGAGAATAGAAGTGCTCGACTGGTCGATGTTTGGTGTGTGGACCCAAGTCACTCCCACTCCTACAGCATTCAAGATATGCATCTGAGACCGATTTCATATTAGTCGCTTAAGATCTACACACTGCCATCTATTCGCCTACGCAGATAAAAGTGTTTAACATTTATTGAAATAATATTGTACTTAAAATAACAATAGTATGTGATTAACAATTAAGTTAGATCGTTTATATTTCTTAGTTATACAATAAGAACAACATAGTAAGGTCGCAAATTCTGCGAGCTGAGCCTCATATCGTAACATTTAACAATTAAAGTATGTTCTTTCGTATTGTAGTACCCGTACAATAATATATTTATACAATCGTGGAATTTTTGAAAATAAAAAAGAAATGATACGTATCGTTGGTGCGTGCATTGGACGACGTGGTCAACAAAATGTTTGTCAGCTGCAAGATCTTATGCTACAGTATCGCAAGTATTCTCGGTACGTAATAAATTTTACAATAGCATAATTGGCTTGTGTATTTTATAATAATTCTTAAATTTTAGCTTTTGATATAATGATGACCGCTGACGAGGGTGATACTCTTCTATTGAGTGTATACGCGACACCAGCTCGACCGTCAGCGCATTCGCTACCTAGGGAGTCTGAGGATTCCAGCAGCATGAACACTGCTGATGAGTCGTCAAATACCGATGATTGTAAGTCTATACTTTGCAAATATTTAACAAAAAAAACAGCGAAATATCTACCTATGAAATCAACAGGTCAGATAATCAGTGTGGGACAGGAGTAAGCTGTATTTATCGACATTCGCGAAGAATGAACACGATTTTACCGACGATTCCAGCTACGAGGACGCGAACTACTTGCAACTACAGTCCAACCACCAACAGAGGCAGATGTATACAGCTGGTTAGAGAGGCCTGTTCATCAACTTCATGGCCCTGTAAGCGAAAACGTATGTCTCACGGATTATATAGGTTTATCTGTCAATTTAGACGTGCACTCTATACGCTATACGCTATACGCGGTAAAATCCGCAGCGGTATTTTGCATAAAAAATGGTTAAAAATACGCAATAGTGCCGGTAAATATCAGAAGAGCAAGCCAAAAAATGAGTTAGAGCAGCACGAGTCATTGTACCTGTAACGGGGTGTGGTATTGAAGAGTTGAAATTATTTAAGAGTATTATGCACTGTTTGACGTTGCAATTGTTGTCTATACGATGGTACGCAGTACGTTTATAACGTCGGTAATATTGTAAGGTATACTCCTCGTATAATGTATTATGAAAGTAGTAGGCATTATCAACCAATTTTAAATGTAATAGGTGCGTCGGGTAGTAGAGATTACTGCATACCTTGTAATAACAAATTAACATTTAGGCAAAATCACAAGTGTCCGCATAAATGTCAAAGATGGCTTTGCATTGAAATGTTAATGAACTTAAAATAAAATGTACTCGGTTTAGTAGAGAATATTTCGGCCCGTCTTGTTTATCGAAGCATTTAGAGGTAGATTCTTTGTTGAATATTTTTCGGTTTGTGAAAGTGTCAGAATTTGCAAAATATGTTGTAAGACTGTCAGGACTAGCGATCGAGATCCGCATGAATGTAATATGACATTTTGTAAGATTTGAAATAAAAAAGCGGTTATTAATTATACGTGTTATATGCAAACTATAAAAGATAGTCCAAACAGATAACATTACAAAGTTTTCAGTCTCTACGTGGTCTGGGATGCCGATTTGGCTGATTTTAGATCGTTAAGAACTTATAATGACGAGTACACCTACCTGTGAGTACGTATCTGCTCGTCGTTATAGATCTGCTGTCAAAGTACGCGTGGGTTGAGCCGCTCTTTGACAAGAGTACAAAGTCTGTTGTCATGGCGCTTGAATGGATTCGCAGTGCTAATCAGGGTAAGCGCCCTCTGAACTTGCAAACAGACAGGGGTAAAGAGTTTGTCGGACGCAAGGTTAGTCGGTTGCTGAAAAAGAATGATATTATTACATATAGGACCGTGCGCGATCCTGACGCCAAAGCAGCGGTAGCTGAGCGATTTCTTAGAACATTGAATTATTTTACCCACCTGCATACTAGACGATACATTGCTAGATGTGGTCAAGTCGTACAACGATTCGTGGCACAGTGGTGTAAGAATGCTACCTTTCGCGCTAAATTTGCATAATGCGGTAAAAGCTCGGGAAAAAATAGCGCGACGCTACAGGTTGAAGCGTGTACGATACCCTAAATACCGTGTTGGTGACCTGGTACGGGTCAGTCGAGCAAAGACTGTCTTTAACAAAGCATACGAAGGCGGCTGGATACTGGAGTTGTTTAAAATTGTACGTGTAGATAGAGTGCGATTTCCAGGTGTGTACATTTTGGAGGATGTCGCGGATGAGCGAATTGACGGGTTCTTTTACGAGCAGCAATTGAGCAGAGTACGAAAAGAGCGTTCAAATTCTGTATTTGAAATTGATGTGGTGCTTCGTAGTAGGGGTAAAGGCAATAAGAGACAATACTTTGTGAATTGGAAGGGGTATCCCGAGAAATTTCGTTCCTGGGTATCTGGCAAGGATTTGAAGAATTTACAATGAAGGAGGTATTTTACATGACACTGCCAAGTACTAGTAGCAGAAGTGTATTTCCGGCTACACATTTTACGACACTGTTACCGCAAAATTTTTACTTGCACGGAGCGTGGTGTGTGGGTCTTGTAACGGGGTATGATCTTTCGCGTAGGTAGGGGAAATGGGATCGGTTGCTACGGCACTGCCTAGTTATACTCACTAGGCGGTGTCCCGGAAGTGCGCGGCGGATTCAAATCAGCGAACCTCGCGCACGAACTACCGTTGCGATGTCCGTTAACAACCGCGAGATCACTTGCCGATCTCGCGTCTGTGTACAGCTAAAACATCGTGAGCTGAAAAGGACCGCGAATAAAAGGGATAAATTCGCGGTAAGTGTACCTCGGCCGCTCCTAAAACGGAGAGGGCGGTATTCGGGATAACGGGAATAACGTACGCCGGTAATCAATAATTGAACTCGTACTCGGATATTGATTGCATATGAATTTTATTTATCATAAAGAAATATAAAAATATAGGCTCGCGAATGGTGCACCACGTATCTTAATTCTCCCCGTCGATGCGCTTGGCTTCGTCAGTTTCCTCTCTCTCCGTCGGGCTCTCGCGCCCTCGCAGGTTCCTGGTAGTCGCTGGAGCTGTGCACTCGACACCAGCACGCTCACTTCACAAAATCACTCACTCTTCACGGCGCGAAACCCAGAACCCGAGCAAGAATCCGCGATAACGATTGTTTTTCTCTTGCCACGAATTAGCAAGGAAGGCGTTACCGGCGACGTGTCTATCTACGATGATTTACATAAAATCTCTATCTACTCTCCTCTGCAAGCTTGCGCATCGGACCATTATTAGTCCTTACGCGGCTTGCGCGCGGGCTTTCCCGATCACCTACGAGCTTTTCCGATCGTCACTCGCGCTCGTTATAAGGTGTAGCTTCATACGCTTAAGAGTATGTAGCTTACCTTTACAGTCTATATGAAATACATATACCACTCACTTTCCAGCATATATCATTGGAGAAGTATGAGGGGGAGGATGTCATTTACGAGAAGATATCAAAACGTCATCAAGTGTCATTCAATGATCTACGATTTGAATTGGTCAAGGACAGAGTGTTACGGCGATTACATTCAATTCACCTGAGCGTGTACAGAGGAGTGTGCAAATTATATTCACACATTCAGTTTGTCGAAAAAACTACGTAAAATACTGGGTCTGGAAAATGAAAAACTATTCTTGTATGTGGGAAAAATGAAGTATCGTGTTATCGGAAATCGTCCTGCAAATCTGAGTAATGGAATCCAAGTGTTTTGATAGTATATAGCAGTATCTGCCGGCCATATGTCACGGGTAACATAAACTCACGACTCCTGCGAGTTGTGCCATTATATTTGCAAAATTATACGTACGGTGCGACCGAGATAAGAGGTTTTGCACCGGTTATGTATCTACCACTACCCTCGGCGTCATTCCAAATAATCGAGTTTGATATAAGAAATGAACAGGGTGAATCTGTACCATTTGACTACGGAACGTTGACCGTGATACTTCATTTTAAACGAACAGGCTAAAATGTCAGATTTTGACGAATTGTTTCGTGGTCAGGTGAAGGAGGAGAAGGAGGAGGAGGATGTCAACAGATTCACTAAAATGCAAAGTGGTGGTGGTGGTTACGTACGCAGTGGGGTGGTGGTGTGGGTAGTTTTTTAAATGGTTTAAGTCGTCGTGCCATGCCTATGATAAAACGTGGAGGTTTAGCTGTCCGTAAGGAGGCCATTCGTGCAGATGGACGATTTGCTGGTGACGTTGCTATCGACAAACTGCCAATCAAAAATACTTTTCGTCACCGGGTAAAAGAAGTTGGGGATGACGTCAAAAGAAAGTTTTAAAATGCATTGGACAAGATTGTTGATGGTCTACCGTCAGCTGATAAATAAGAAGAATAGGGGGAAATAGAATATAAAAAGAAGCGTAAAGTAAAAATACCACAATCAGTTGGAGTGTACACAACTGGAAACAGTAGCAGTAGTAGTATAAGTGAGAACCATAAAAAGAAGAAGAAGACGAAGAAGAAGGCAGAAATCCCTACAGCAAGAGATATATTTGAATCATAAAACAATTGCTTGTTTACATAGTCACTCGTGCGAGTCTACGAAGACGAAACTGTACCTCTTCGATAATCCGTCGACACAGACGGCGATCAAGAGTTCGTATTGGGTGTAATACAAACCAATTTCGTCTTTTCGACGGACCTGCAGCAAAAAAGTCACATTTAATGAGTGTTCTGTAGTACGATGATACACCTGGTAGAATGGACGATTCATCAGATAGTTACAAGGGTCTATTAAACCGACGAAAGGTTATCATAGCCGGTAAAGTAAATTTGTTGTGTCATTTACTCTGCGACGTCTTTAATCCGAGCAGGTTATTACTACGTGACGTCGAGGTTAGAGTGTGCCTTGTATGTTTACGCGACAGCTTCTGTCTTATGGATCCTAACGGTGAATTTACCGTGAACATCACTGAGGCAACGCTATTTGTACGTCGTTCAAAAAATAATCCATGTCTTTCACTTGCCCAGGAGTGGGCATTGACTAAAATGACAGCAAAATATTCATTTACACAAAAAACAATTATGACAACAAGCAAAGGAATAGTAATGATGAATTGTAATTGTCCTGGACACGACGAGCGTTATTGTAAAAGTAAAGATTTTCATAATAATTGTAATTATTGCGGTAAATCCGGTCACTTTGAACGCGAATGCCGATGGAAGAAATACGATACCACGGTTTGTAACTACTGTAAACGTAACGGACACGAAAAAAAGGATTGTCGCGCTAAATTTACGCATCGGGAAACGGACACAGGGAGACGGGCAAAACGGGCAATCCCGCACAAAACTCCCTCAATCGCCCGATGAACACACTGAACGTAAAACCGTCCACTTCGCAGCAGTAAATGGTTGATTAGATATTCCTATAATCGTTCTTTCTAGCAAGGATATAATCGGTAATGAAGTAGAAACTATGATCGACACGGGCGTGCAGTTAAACGTCATAAAAGAAGGATATCTGAAAAGCAATGTAGCGATCAACGCAGATGATCGACACTTTTCAGCTGGAATATCGAACACGCCATTAGAATCACTCGGATCGGTCACATTACGAGTAGATAAATTCGAAGCTGACGCGAAATTTATAGTAATGCCAAACAACTTTCCCTTGCGCACCCCTGCACTTTTAGGAGCCAGATTTTTCCGCGAAAACCTCGTTTCGATAGATTTTGTTAAAGAAACCATTCAATCGAGAAATACACATCGTCATAAACGTGCCCGCTTCTTCCACCCGTCATATAGTAGCAAAAACCAGAACAGACATGAAAATAGGATACGTGAAAACAACGACAATAGCCAAGGGCGTACGGATCGGAGGCGTACGTACTACAAATTTTTACGGTTCGGTCGTAGTGCCAGTTACAAATGAAACAATTATGACGTAATAATACGAATACCGCGAGTTACAATTGTTAACGATGACGATGTCATATGCACAAGCGAAATACAAACGATATCGGAAGATGAAAGTAATCCAGTCGAATGCGGAGCCAGCGATGCCCCATCCTGCGTTTGCTTACACGAGGATAAGACAAAAGAAAAGACGCAAAGTAATCCGGTCGAATGCGACGACGATGTACGTCCGTCCCGCGAATGCCCAGTCACCTTCAGTAAAACTCACGACATATCTAAAATAAAGAGTATAAAGGCTCGCGAAATCAGTAAAACTAGGGAAAAGTCATCAACACATGCGGAAAAGGCACATACACATACTGACACTACCAACTCGACACGAACATTGAACGATGACGAAATAAGCATAGACGATACCCCTACATTCTCTCCGTCCGTATACGAATTCTTACAAAAAAATCATCCATCAGTATTCACAGACGACGATCAAACTGAGACATTAACAATGACCGACTACACTAAATTATTAGCCGATGAACTGTATAACAATAAATACATAAATGAAATCCTCGTTGAGAATGACGCGATTAACGATGACGAGACACACATAACATACTGAACAAGCGACGGGCATAAAAACAATGACGCACAAACAGAACTAATACTCGCAGATCACGAACCTCCCATGATGGGGAACTGTATTTATACATTTAGTTACACATCGAATAACACGGTAGTAACTCCCACTTTGAACATCACGCGATCTGATAAGTTTATCAATAAATTTATCTGCGTCAGATTTTACAAACAGAAAAATGCGACTCTGACACTAATATAAGGATTAATAAAATAAGCGAAGAATATAACGATGTTTTCTTACTACCGGGAGACACACTCCATGCTACGAATATGACCGACACATTGTATTGATTTAATAGACGATATACCAGTAGTTGCTAAACAATACCGTTTGCCACAAATTTTAAAAGAAGAGGTTAATGTACATATCTCGAAGCTGATCGAACAAGAGATAATAGAACCATCAGATAGCGCGTATTCCAGCCCTTTGTGGATCGTTCCCAAAAAGGATGGTCCACAGGGATAGAAGAAATGGCGTTTAGTCATCGATTACAAATGTATAAATGAAAAAACAATCAGTAACGCTTATCCTTTACCAAATATTAATGATATTCTCGATAGTCTAGGCGGAAATAATTATCTTTCTTGTCTCGATCTCGCTTCGGAATTTCATCAAATAAATATGCGTAAACAAGATCGTAAATATACTGCTTTTTCTACCCCTTATGGTCACTATCAATTCAAACGAATGCCTTTCGGACTGAAAAACGCGCCTGCCACCTTCCAATCTTTAATGGATGCTGTCCTCAAAGGCTTACAAGGTAACTCAATTTTTGTATTTGCTGATAATTGCATCATCTTTGCTAAAACCTTGGAAGAGCACGATAAAAAATTGGAAGTGGTAGTTCAAAGATTACGCGACGCAGGCATGAAGTTACAAGCGGAAAAATGTCAATTTTACCGAACCGAAGTTGTATACCTCGGTCATAGCATATCAGCAAACGGCGTAGAACCTGATCCTAGAAAAATTAATTCTGTTGAAAACTTCCCTTTACCGAAAGAGAAGAAAAATATTAAGCAGTTCCTTGGACTAACGGGATATTATAGAAAATTTATACCTAATTATACAAAAATCGCCAAACCGCTTACTGATATGCTAAAAAATGAAAGTATCTTTAATTGGAAAGAAGAACAACAAAAGGCCTTCAAACAATTATCTCAAAAGTTGTGCGAAGCTCCAATTCTTCAACATCCCGATTTTTCACTCGAATTTCATGTCACTACCGACACGTCGCAATATGCGATCGGCGCAGTTCTTAGCCAAAAAAGAAACGGTTCCGATCTCCCTGTAGCATTTTATTCAAGACTGAAAAAGCGCTGAAACTCGATATGCTGTAATAGAGAAAGAATTACTCGCGATGCTTGATACGGCCTTTCAATTTAGGCATTGTCTTTTCGGTCGTACATTTACTTTTTATACTGATCATAAGCCTTTAATTTGGTTACACAACATTAAAGAACCAATTTCAAAATTGAAAAGATTTTATTTTAAGCTCAGAGAATTCGAATATAAAATAGTTTATATTCCGGGAAAAACAAACGTCGTAGCCGACGCGTTATCTAGAAACCCGACAACCCAAGAAATGACTAATGTATTTACACTAACGTCTGATACTGACGAAATATTTACTCCACGAAATCAAACACGGCAATCTGCAAACCTAACCGATAACGAAGAGTTTAACAAAAACATTTCCACACCGACTCATGACCAAGTAAACAAAATCGGTAACGAAGATGACGAACGTTTAGTCAACGTAAACAGCGATATCGATTCAAACGAACCCGCCAACGTAAATGAAACGCAATCAGACAGCAAAGAAAGCTCCAACAATAGTGATATCCCTTGATCGTCCGTCGATACCTTATCGACTCGACAAAAGAAATCCAAGACCAGCTCCAAACATCGTCGTATCAAGAGACGGTTTACTCATGGCTAAAGATGACATAGCTTACTTCGTCACATTACAAAATGAACCGCTCGACAAAAGAGCCGATAGCCTTTTAGATTGCCGCAATCTGCCTCCACTCAATAATATCAGTTTAGGTGAGATAAACGTGGCTACGCAAGGAACGAAATACCTCTTCGCGCTGCCAGTCAAGAAAGATCTTCACTCACGAACAGAATCAGAGAACGTGTGTCACGCTCAATTTACTCAAAAAATTTGTCGTCACGCATAAACTAAGCTCATTCAGAATATCGACAACAGACTCCATCCACGACATACCTTGGATTCTTATACTTAACATTCTACGAGACTTATTAAAATTTAAAGCAACTCTAGTCAAAATTATAATCTGTCGACACATAGTAAAAATACCAGATCCCGGCCTACGAGAACAATTGATCATCGATACTCCCTCTTCACTAATCAACGGACACAAAGGCGTAGCAAAAACTTATAAACGAATTCGTCAAGATTTTTTTTGGTCCGGATTGAAAGCACAAGTTCAAGAAGTGGTTTCTAAGTGCCGAGTGCGTCAATTAAACAAGCTAGTGCGCAAGAAAGTAAAACAACCACTAGTGATCACTGACACTCCAGGATCGAGTTTCGACAAAATCAGTCTCGACATCGTTGGACCTTTATCTACAACACCTAAAGGTAACACCTACATACTGACAATGCAATGTCTACTAACAAAATACATCATAACGGTAGCATTACAAAATGCTACTTCTATGGACATTGCTACAGCTTTATTACACAATCTCGTTTTCATATTCGGTTCTCCAAAAATAATTCTTACTGATCAAGGAAAAAATTTTACAAGTAGTTAAATATGTAACGTTTCGAAAATCTGTAAAATTAAAAACATTACTACCACGGCATACAGGCCTCAATCTAATGGCTCAATTGAAACCACGTAATCAAGCAATATCTAAAATGTTATTTAAATAATCAACGATTGTGGGACGAATGGCTATCATGCGCCACTTTTGCGTATAACACAAGCGTACACGAGGGAACTCACTTTACCCCATTCGAACTTATATTCGGTAAGATTGCGCGCGTACCATCTGTTAATATCACAGCCGAAGATCATCTCGAAGGCACTTATTTAGACCACATTACCCAATTGCATGAAAAACTCGGCGAAATACAACAATTAGCCCGTGACAATCTGGTTCGTTCGAAAGAAAAATCGAAAGAATATTATGATCAGAAAATAAATCCGTGTTTGTTCAAAGTCGGAGATACGGTTCTATTTTTACACGAACCAAAAACAAATCCATCTAACCCTGAATATATAGGACCATATAAAATATTAAGAATTTTCGATAATGGCGTTAATATAGAAATAAGTTATAAGAATAATAAAACTCGTATTGTACATGCGAACAAATTGCGTTTAACGCGTCTTAGAAGACAGAGTGAAATTGATCACTCCTCTTCTCATGTTACAGGAACCTCCATCGACGAATAACTGCAGATCACTACGTTCATGATGAATCTCGTTACCGCACTACTCGTCATCAACATCGTACTGCTTCACCTATGAAACATCGAGGCACTCGGCGGCTACAACTGCGGCACCTCATCAACCCCCAACGTAACGACTGTGTCTCTGTTAAAAGTAGGTGAATGCGATTTCAAAGACCTCACACCAACACTAGAATCAATATATGTACAATTATTACAATACACCGAATATGCGCCAATATTTGTTGAACAATGTAAAGTAAAAGTCCAAAAAACAATACGATATTGCGGAATGAATTCACATAGTAGTTTAGTAAAAGGTGGTGATTCCACCTATATGCAGTATGTATCGAGTGAAGCCTGTAAAGATATAAATAAAAAGGACAATTTAAATTTGGAGAAATCGTGGTTGAAAAATTAGTAGCAAACACAACAAATCGCAGAAATATAATTCTATCCGGATACGTAGATTCGGATGGCAATTGCGAAGGCAAGGTTTACGTTTCGGACGGACAAATTTATAAGAATGTAGTAGTCACAGCTAAACTCGAGTTCACTATACACTCATTTACGGCTACCGTGAATAAAGATCGAAACGAGCTTACGCTCAGATCTGGCACTAAATGTAAATACACAGAAGGTCGTTGCATTGATCACACGGAAGATTTCAATTTTTGGACTATGTTACATTCACAGGAATGTAATTTTGATCGTTACGTAATTTTATATGAAGGTTAAGTAACTGTTACGATATGAGGCTCAGCTCGCAGAATTTGCGACCTTACTATGTTGTTCTTGTTGTATAACTAAGAAATATAAACGATCTAACTTAATTGTTAATTACATACTATTGTTATTTTAAGTACAATATTATTTCAATAAATGTTAAACACTTTTATCTGCGTAGGCGAATAGATGGCAGTATGTAGATCTTAAGCGACTAATATGAAATCGGTCTCAGATGCATATCTTGAATGCTGTAGGAGTGGGAGTGACTTGGGTCCACACACCAAACATCGACCTGTCGAGCACTTCTATTCTCAATAACGACCATGGAATATACCGCCTAAACCGATATTTATTATTATTTTTATTAATGTATGATTACTCATATATACATATATATATATCAATTCAAGCACTGTGACGTAACTGTACGCTACTATTGGAGTTTACTAGACAACGACGACAGATATCAAAATTTTGATAAGAGCCACACCCCCCCTAAAATTCATCGTTCTATACGATATGCACATCTGTTAAAATTATTTAAAATTATTATAAATAAGAAAGGAATATTTCTAACCACAGGAAACATCAGTAAACAGCACCGCGAAACACAAAAAACGTCTCTATTTCGAAATTCAACTTAAGCGATCGACTCGAAATTTCATATACAACAGACTTTTGTAATAAAGATCCTTTTCCCCTCCCGATAATCAATAATATATTAACGAATATTGTAAAACCAACGAACATGGAACATTCTAGAAGCATATAGAGTAATTATACGACGTAGAAGCCAACGGAAAAAATATCACGTATCCTTATAACATCCGGTGTTAGATATCGTCGCCAGTTGCGATATTTCCGCGTGAAGTTTAAGTCAGCGTTTTCGCGCTTGACAACAACGGACGAATAAAAAGAGACCAACGCTTCTAGAACCTTCTATGTATCGTCACGCGCGACCAATCAGACTGAACTATCCCCGCCACAAACGTTACTCACGAGCGCAGTGTGCTCGTCGACTCCCGCCAGTGCTCAGACTGCCTTGATACCAAACGGACGTGCAATCGCGCCACTCCGATAATCTTCGAACAGTCTTCTTCTATTAAGATACAAAGTATATTCTAATTTATACCGATAGTAAGCGGACGCGTTTTAATTACCGTTCCAGTCAATATTTCATTGTTAATATCGCTTAATTATACTGATTTATATTCGTACGTGCACGAGCACCCGCGACATAACGCGAAGAGTGTACACTAAAAATAAATAAATAATCGTACCACTTTATCAGGTTAAAGTTGATTATCGAGTTATTTATTTCTTTACTAATCTTTCCTTATATACATAGAAGGAACTAAGTATTAATAAAAGTATAACGTCGAGGTAAAGTATATAATTTAAAAGCACGGAAAGTAAATATACGTCGGATCATCGAGGAGGACCAGGCTTTCCAATCACGAGAGAAACAAACTGCATTTTACACGAGGGTTTTGGCACTTCTGCCATCCTGTAAATTCACATAAATAAAGCTATGCCACACGCTGTCTCATTAAGCTCAACGGAGGGTCACCACGCCTATTAATCATCGAGAGTACGGGAAAACCGATTTAGTCCCTCCGAGCCACGAGACATCTAATCCCATCTCAAACTTACGAACTGCGTAAAGTCCGAAGGATTGACCAGTACGTTACATTGGTGACAGCGGAGGTGGGATTTTTCGTCTGAAAAAAAATACAGAAACAAGGTAAATGCATTATCATTATTTCATATTTTGCAATTTTCTTACAAACATTTCTATAACTTTGGCATGATTGTATTCAAATACTTATTGATAAATTGCATGAATTTTACAATTTAAAATATAGAAGATCAAACGTATATAATATTAATAATTATTTATTTAATGCATGATTGTTATAATTTGAATGACCGCTAATTTTCTAATTTTATTGTTCACACGGTCACGAAATTCATTTATTATTTTTATCGCACTGTTCTAAGAAATAATACGCGAGTGACGCACGAGTAAGACTCGAGTTACTTGATAACGCTTACACTGCACTCTTCGTGTTGCGACACTAACTTTTTATATCTCTATACATACTCTTTTATAACACTGCATAAGTCATATTATTTCATACATACAACTAACCCATTTTTATTCGACAAATTTTGTTTTCCATATTTCTCATAAACACACATTAAATTTTTATATCCAATTTATATTCGTTACTATTATTATCTTGTGTGGGTAAAACCCTGCCTTATCTACGCAACAGTTATCTACTGTCGGTAACTTACCGATCGTCGATAACAGTTACCCATAACCGGTAACCGTCGGTAAAGTGTTACCCACCAACAGTAATCGTCGGTATACTCACCTCACGAGGTAACCCTATATCATTAAATACCAGTAGCTTGTAATTACTTCATCTTCATTTCGACAATACGGTTGCTTTCTTTACCTTGCGGCTTTGTGACGTGACGATAATAATTCATTCAACCTATCATTGACTTTGGTTACTTTCAAGGCGTCAAGCGTTTGCGACATTCTAATTCAAATTATATTTTACGAATTTCTTTGTCCCCACATATTAATTTAAAATTTTAGATATCGTCGCCAGTTGCGATTTTCCGCGTGAAGTTTAAGTCAGCGTTTTCGCGCTTGACAACAACGGACGAATAAAAGAGACCAACGCTTCTAGAACCTTCTATGTATCGTCACGCGCGACCAATCAGACTGAACTATCCCCGCCACACGTTACTCACGAGCGCAGTGTGCTCGTCGACTCCCGCCAGTGCTCAGACTGCCTTGATACCAAACGGACGTGCAATCGCGCCACTCCGATAATCTTCGAACAGTCTTCTATTAAGATACAAAGTATATTCTAATTTATACCGATAGTAAGCGGACGCGTTTAATTACCGTTCCAGTCAATATTTCATTGTTAATATCGCTTAATTATACTGATTTATATTCGTACGTGCACGAGCACCCGCGACATAACGCGAAGAGTGTACACTAAAAATAAAAATAATCGTACCACTTTATCAGTTAAAGTTGATTATCGAGTTATTTATTTCTTTACTAATCTTTCCTTATATACATAGAAGGAACTAAGTATTAATAAAAGTATAACGTCGAGGTAAAGTATATAATTTAAAAGCACGGAAAGTAAATATACGTCGGATCATCGAGGAGGACCAGGCTTTCCAATCACGAGAGAAACAAACTGCATTTTACACGAGGGTTTTGGCACTTCTGCCATCTTGTAAATTCACATAAATAAAGCTTTGCCACACGCTGCCTCATTAAGCTCAACGGAGGGTCACCACGCCTATCAATCATCGAGAGTACGGGAAAACGATTTAGTCCCTCCGAGCCACGAGACATCTAATCCCATCTCAAACTTACGAACTGCGTAAAGTCCGAAGGATTGACCAGTACGTTACATTGGTGACAGCGGAGGTGGGATTTTTCGTCTGAAAAAAAATACAGAAACAAGGTAAATGCATTATCATTATTTCATATTTTGCAATTTTCTTACAAACATTTCTATAACTTTGGCATGATTGTATTCAAATACTTATTGATAAATTGCATGAATTTTACAATTTAAAATATAGAAGATCAAACGTATATAATATTAATAATTACTTATTTAATGCATGATTGTTATAATTTGAATGACCGCTAATTTCTAATTTTATTGTTCACACGGTCACGAAATTCATTTATTATTTTTATCGCACTGTTCTAAGAAATAATACGCGAGTGACGCACGAGTAAGACTCGAGTTACTTGATAACGCTTACACTGCACTCTTCGTGTTGCGACACTAACTTTTTATATCTCTATACATACTCTTTTATAACACTGCATAAGTCATATTATTTCATACATACAACTAACCCATTTTTATTCGACAAATTTTGTTTCCATATTTCTCATAAACACACATTAAATTTTCATATCCAATTTATATTCGTTACTATTATTATCTTGTGTGGGTAAAACCCTGCCTTACCTACGCAACAGTTATCTACTGTCGGTAACTTACCGATCGTCGATGACAGTTACCCATAGCCGGTATCCGTCGGTAAGTGTTACCCACCAACAGTAATCGTCGGTATACTCACCTCACGGGTAACCCTATATCATTAAATACCAGTAGCTTGCAATTACTTCATCTTCATTTTTCGACAATACGGTAGCTTCTTTACCTTGCGGCTTTGTGACGTAACGATAATAATTCATTCAACCTATCATTGACTTCGTTACTTTCAAGGCGTCAAGCGTTTGCGACATTCTAATTCAAATTATATTTTACGAATTTCTTTGTCCCCACATATTAATTTAAAATTTTATTATATATCAGCATTAAGAAACTAGTGCGACATTTCCCTCTTTTCTCCACATCCCAGCGTCATATTTAGGCTGCTAGACTGTTAACATTAGACACTCGTTACTCGACATATTTTAAAAAAAAATAAACACGCGTTACTATGTCGGACTCCGAAGTCGAATATACAGTAGAGGATCTTAAACGGGAAAGAGCCGAAGTGAAAGAAAGAGAACACCGATTACGTCGATTGGAGGCAGCACTAATAGAGAAAGAGACAAAGATGCTCAACGAGGTTAAGGAAACGCAGCAAATAACGCTAGACGCTTTGCACGACGCGAGCAAGCAAACGAACAGCTGACCCTCCAGCTGGCCGAGGAAAGACGACAACGGTAGACAGAGGAAGGGAAATGACGACGCCGACCGACGCGCATCGATCAACACTCACGACCTCGCCACGCACAATATTCGATACGTCTTGTGTAAAAGACCCAACGACGCCCAGTAAAACGTCAACGAACCCGCGAATTATACTGATTTATATTCGTACGTGCACGAGCACCCGCGACATAACGCGAAGAGTGTACACTAAAAATAAATAAATAATCGTACCACTTTATCAGGTTAAAGTTGATTATCGAGTTATTTATTTCTTTACTAATCTTTCCTTATATACATAGAAGGAACTAAGTATTAATAAAAGTATAACGTCGAGGTAAAGTATATAATTTAAAAGCACGGAAAGTAAATATACGTCGGATCATCGAGGAGGACCAGGCTTTCCAATCACGAGAGAAACAAACTGCATTTTACACGAGGGTTTTGGCACTTCTGCCATCCTGTAAATTCACATAAATAAAGCTATGCCACACGCTGTCTCATTAAGCTCAACGGAGGGTCACCACGCCTATTAATCATCGAGAGTACGGGGAAAACCGATTTAGTCCCTCCGAGCCACGAGACATCTAATCCCATCTCAAACTTACGAACTGCGTAAAGTCCGAAGGATTGACCAGTACGTTACATTGGTGACAGCGGAGGTGGATTTTTCGTCTGAAAAAAAATACAGAAACAAGGTAAATGCATTATCATTATTTCATATTTTGCAATTTTCTTACAAACATTTCTATAACTTTGGCATGATTGTATTCAAATACTTATTGATAAATTGCATGAATTTTACAATTTAAAATATAGAAGATCAAACGTATATAATATTAATAATTATTTATTTAATGCATGATTGTTATAATTTGAATGACCGCTAATTTTCTAATTTTATTGTTCACACGGTCACGAAATTCATTTATTATTTTTATCGCACTGTTCTAAGAAATAATACGCGAGTGACGCACGAGTAAGACTCGAGTTACTTGATAACGCTTACACTGCACTCTTCGTGTTGCGACACTAACTTTTTATATCTCTATACATACTCTTTTATAACACTGCATAAGTCATATTATTTCATACATACAACTAACCCATTTTTATTCGACAAATTTTGTTTCCATATTTCTCATAAACACACATTAAATTTTTATATCCAATTTATATTCGTTACTATTATTATCTTGTGTGGGTAAAACCCTGCCTTATCTACGCAACAGTTATCTACTGTCGGTAACTTACCGATCGTCGATAACAGTTACCCATAACCGGTAACCGTCGGTAAAGTGTTACCCACCAACAGTAATCGTCGGTATACTCACCTCACGAGGTAACCCTATATCATTAAATACCAGTAGCTTGTAATTACTTCATCTTCATTTTCGACAATACGGTTGCTTTCTTTACCTTGCGGCTTTGTGACGTGACGATAATAATTCATTCAACCTATCATTGACTTTGGTTACTTTCAAGGCGTCAAGCGTTTGCGACATTCTAATTCAAATTATATTTTACGAATTTCTTTGTCCCCACATATTAATTTAAAATTTTATTATATATCAGCATTAAGAAACTAGTGCGACATTTCCCTCTTTTCTCCACATCCCAGCGTCATATTTAGGCTGCTAGACTGTTAACATTAGACACTCGATACTCGACATATTTTAAAAAGGAAATAAACACGCGTTACTATGTCGGACTCCGAAGTCGAATATACAGTAGAGGATCTTAAACGGGAAAGAGCCGAAGTGAAAGAAAGAGAACACCGACTACGTCGATTGGAGGCAGCACTAATAGAGAAAGAGACAAAGATGCTCAACGAGGTTAAGGAAACGCAGCAAATAACGCTAGACGCTTTGCACGACGCCGAGCAAGCAAACGAACAGCTGACCCTCCAGCTGGCCGAGGAAAGACGACAACTGGTAGACAGAGGAAGGGAAATGACGACGCCGACCGACGCGCATCGATCAACACTCACGACCTCGCCACGCACAATATTCGATACGTCTTGTGTAAAAGACCCAACGACGCCCAGTAAAACGTCAACGAACCCGCGAATTATACACAATGAACCGTATTCTGGACCACTTCTCCAACAAATGTCGGATATTAGAAGAGCTGTCGACGAACTCAGACAAAATAGAATGGCTAGGGATCCCAACAATGGAGGTCAGGCCGGAACTAATAACTTGTATGTACCGCCCAATGTTTACGTAAAAGAAGCTCTTCATGGTGTCCCAAGGTTCAATGGTACCAATCTTATGAAATTCGCACGCGCCTGCAAACGAGCAGTTAAATCGATCCCTCGTGCGTTAGAAGTAGAGATCGTCAAATTATTAAAGAATAAACTGGACGACCAACCTTATACGGCTGTGGACGGCATGGAATTCGATAATCTAGAAGAGTTCATCGACCGTTTAAAGGTAGTTTTTGCACCAACCGAGACAATGAATCATCTGAGAGGGAAGTTGGACTCTATTAAGCATCTTTACACCGAACCGCTGCTCAACTATATATCAAGGGTCACTGACATCAAAGATGCTATGCTGGATAGAAGAAGGTTTGACGTTAATGACGATCTAGACGCTCGTGAAATTTTAGAAATCGAACGAGAAGCTATCGAAGGATTTCGCGATGGATTACGTCCCGCATTTCGCAACCAACTTAAAGATCCGCGTCACCTAACCTACCAGGAAGTAGTCGATGACGCCATAGCCGTCGATAAACAAATGGAGAGAGATGAAATTAAACACGGAGGGAACAAGGCACGGAGTTTCGGCGAGCGCGACGAACGCAAAGATTTCGAACGAAACAACCACAGACGTCCGGTCAATACACACAGCATATTTCAAAATCGGGACCGGCAGAATTACAATAAATATCAAAGACAAGACGATAGAAATTTCAGAAGTCGAAGAAATTATGATAATTACTACTCAGGTAGATACGAGAGGAATTTAAACAGAGATTTTAGAGAACCGAGTAGTCGACAAGATGGACCAAAAGTAATGCCGACGTGTAATTATTGCAAAAACTACGGTCACGAGGTCAGCGAATGCAGGAAATTAAAGTGGCGAAATGACCAGGAAGATAAACTAAGAAACCAGGGAAACGAGAGCATGGCGGCGCAGAAGGGGCAAGCGCTGCCAAGTACATCCAGATGCCCCACAAACCAAGTGAGGATGCGCCAGTCTACATCGTCAAACTAAACAAGAGCACTAGTATACCGCACGTGGAGATAACCTCGGAGGATCTAAAGGAAAAGCAAGTATATACAATGTTAGATTCGGGTGCACAACCGAACGTCATAAAGGAATCACAGCTGCGAGATCACGTAAAAATCAAAACGGAGAAGACTCCTATATTGATAGGAATAAGTGGAGAGGATATTTTCCCACTGGGAACATGTGAAATAAATTTATATGGAAAACTAAGCCACTTTGTCGTAGTAAAAGATACATTCCCACTTTTGGCTCCCGCGCTATTAGGCTCCATGTTCTTTGAAGATAGAAAAGCAAAGTTAGATTTCCAGGGAAATATGTTCATTTTTGAGAATCAAAAATTGGATTTTATTAATACCAATAGACCAACATTAATAAAACCATTTAGCAGCGTAATGGTAAAATTAGCATTAGACAATCCGGATGAACACGAGTATGGTAATATACCAAAAATAGAATTCACCGATAATCGAATCAGAGCGGGTGACGTCGTTGTTACAAACGATAATGGATACGTTGACGTGGAATTTTTCAACGACGGCGACATAGAGGCTGAAATATTCCTAACCAATGTCACCTTACTTCCTCTAAGTAAGATGGATAATTACATGATGGATAACTACACCGGAAACAGCGAAAGATCCAACGAATCGGTACTTAAGGAGTGGCTCGATAAACTGGTTCCTCTCGAACCCGACTCACCTGCTCTTCCAAGTGGGATACCGTATTATTGTAAATCAACCTTAACCAACGCGCCATTGCAGACGCAATCAGTCGCAAGTGAAGAGAACGAGGATTACCTTGACATATGCGAGCGAGACCCGAACGTATGCTTAGTAGGCACGACATCGGAAAAACTTCAGGAAGTGAATCTTACGAATTTACAAGTAAATAGTCTTTTAGAAACACAATTATTTAATGTTTACGTATCGGGAACCGAAAACTTGGAAACTATGGAGTGCAAGGATCCATTGATAGAGGACTACGAACAGGTTCGTCCGTATCTAGCACAGTCGTTTACGGATATAACAGGGATTATTGAAAATTACCGCTCAATCAAGATCTCAAGATGCAGCGAAGAAGGATGGAAGGAAAGCCTTGCAAAAAATCAAGACCTTTTCGCATTGGACGAGAGAACCAGAAACAGAAGGATTCTGGAGGAAATTAATCAAGACCACTTAAATCCCGAATTACAGGACAGGTTGGGAAAGCTCATTGAGAACACAGGTAGCATATTTCATCTTAAAGGGGAATCTTTATCGTCGACTAAGTTGATACAGCACAAGATCGAAACATACGATGAAATACCACTCAATGTCAAGCAATATCCGATCCCACAGAAATTACAGGAGGTAGTCTACGAACAAGTTATTAAATTATTAGACACCGGTATTATAGAACGCAGTGATTCGCCGTACAATAATCCATTGTGGGTTGTCAAAAAACGTGACGATAACCAGGGAAACTCGCAGTGGAGGGTTGTAGTCGACTTTAGAAAACTGAACGAGAAGACGCGACCTTATCCCTTCCCGATTCCAAACATCACACACTTAGTTGAACAGTTAGGTGGCGCAAAATACTTCATCGATGCCGACATGTATAGCGGATTCCATCAAATAGAAATTCGACCTGAAGATCGCGAGAAAACGGCCTTCTCTACTCCTTTTGGGCACTATCATTTTAAGCGAATGCCTTTCGGAATCTCTACTGCTCCGAGTACATTCCAGGAGCTTACCAACAAAGTTGTGGGCCAGAAGCCACTCACCATGGAAGGTAGAACAAGAGTCAAAGGTATGCTCGGCTACATTGACGACATAATCCTATTCGCTGAGACGCTCGATGAACTAGATCAAGTCTTTGTGGAATTGTCTAGTAAACTAAAGGAGGCCAATTTAAAACTGAATCCAAACAAGTGTCAATTTTATAAGGACAACGTCATTTTCTTGGGATATTCCGTAAGCGCTAGAGGATTGGAACCAAATCCGGAAAATATAAAAGCAATTGTCAACTACCCGATACCAAAAACACAGAAGAACATACGCCAATTCTTGGGAATTTGCGGATATTATAGGAACTTCATTCCCAACATGTCCAAACTAGCCAAACCTTTAACTAATTTGTTGAAGAAGGATCGTAAATTTGTATGGGGTAACGATCAGTCTGAAGCATTCGAAACTTTAAAACTAAAATTAGTAGAAGCACCCATACTTCAATACCCGGATTTTAATAAAAATTTCTATGTAACTACAGACGCATCGAACTATGCGATCGGTGGCGTTTTATCACAAAAAAGGGAATCAGCTGACCTCCCGATCGCCTACGCCAGCAAATCTCTCACGAATACGGAAACAAGATACAGCACGATCGAAAAAGAACTATTCGCAATGCTGTACTGTGCAAACCAATTCGAATACTTTCTAATCGGTAGGAAATTTACGTTTTTCACCGATCACAAACCACTCGTCTGGCTGCATCGTATAAAAGACTCCTCCTCTCGTCTCAAAAATTGGTATATTAAATTAACGGAAAAATTTCAGTTTGAGGTAATTTACCAACCAGGAAAGACCAATTACGTAGCAGATGCACTTTCTCGGAATCCTCCAGAGTTAGACCAGGTGAATATTATTGAAAAGAAATGTGAAGATGCGCACAATAACACACCCGACATGCCACACAGAAAAACGCGACTAAGTACGAGTTCGTCTTCATCAAAGGAGATATATTCCAAAGCAACATCTTCGAAACAGAAGACTATTCCTACGCCCCAACAAACCGATCACGCAGACGAACAAGACCCCCTAACTACTGTTATAGATCATGAACAACCAACGGTCGACGAAATTACGACATTAGAAGAACGGCTTAGTAAAAATTGCGATACGGGAGATACAAACACTGACAACTCGACTACTGGAGACTCGACTCAAAGTCATTCAGATTCATCCGACACAACGAATACACAAACGAAACGACAGACATCATAGATCCCCTGCAGTCGAATATGACGTAAATGCGCGAGAACAAAACCGACCATATATTTGTAGGAACATTATAGAAACGCGAGATTCATTTCTTTTAAATCGTGACTTTATCATCTATTTCGTCACACAGAAAAACCAACCTCTTTGTACTGGAGCCAAACAACTATCAGATCGAGATGAGTTACCGGTAAACGATCACTTGACGCTAGGTAGGGCAAAAACCACGGAACGAAACGGTAAAGTGTTGATAGCCGCTCCTATCAAAGAAAATTTACACATTCGGGTTGATTATGACATTTTTGAAGAAGCAATCGCGTCGGTTCGTGATGTATGCCTATCAATGAATTTGAAATCCGTTCAATTATCGAAAACTTCGAATATCGATGATCTTTCGTGGACAGACATCGTGAACGTTTAAAGGAATAACTTTTCGGACGATACTACAAAATTAATAATTTGCAATAATAAAACCCAAATACCGGACCCGGAATTAAGGGATTCAATAATAACAGATATTCACGGTGCTCCCACGAACGGTCATAAGGGTATCACGAAGACTTATAACCGGATCCGTCAAAATTACTATTGGCCTAATATGAAAGAAGATATAAAAAAATTAATAAGTAAATGTAGAATCTGTGAAACAAACAAGCTGGTTAGAAGGAAAGTCAGACAGCCAATGGTCTTAACTGACACTCCGGGTGAAGCGTTCGAGAAATTAGCCATGGACCTCGTCGGACCGTTGCCCGGAACCAAGAAAGACAATATTTACATCCTCACCATGCAGGATTTATTAACGAAATTTTGTATACTCGCCCCATTAAGGAATGCCACTTCCAGGGATATCGCCGATGCGCTATTGAAAAGGTTTATATTTGTACATGTGTTACGATATGAGGCTCAGCTCGCAGAATTTGCGACCTTACTATGTTGTTCTTATTGTATAACTAAGAAATATAAACGATCTAACTTAATTGTTAATTACATACTATTGTTATTTTAAGTACAATATTATTTCAATAAATGTTAAACACTTTTATCTGCGTAGGCGAATAGATGGCAGTATGTAGATCTTAAGCGACTAATATGAAATCGGTCTCAGAGGCATATCTTGAATGCTGTAGGAGTGGGAGTGACTTGGGTCCACACACCAAACATCGACCTGTCGATCACTTCTATTCTCAATAACGACCATGGAATATACCGCCTAAACCGATATTTATTATTATTTTTATTATTGTATGATTACTCATATATACATATATATATATCAATTCAAGCACTGTGACGTAACTGTACGCTACTATTGGAGTTTACTAGACAACGACGACAGATATCAAAATTTTGATAAGAGCCCCACCCCCCCTAAAATTCATCGTTCTATACGATATGCATATTTGTTCCCACCTATACCATCCATTGTCACTATAGTTAACACATATTCGTATATACAGTATACTAATGTATGTTCACCCTCGCGGTGGTTGGATAAATGATCAAAATTCTAGATCGCCCACTACAGAGACGAGCCACGCACATCCGCAGATGAGGTTGGCCCTGCTACGAAAACGTTCCAACACCAATAATAGTCGATACACCGACCATTTCTGGCAGATGAGAGTTCTATCAACGTTGATCGAGTGATACGTAACTAAACGAGGCGGCTGCCGATAAATGTTACCAGAGGGAGACGATAAGCTGCCGACGACCATCAAACATGCGACAGTCGGTAATATATTACCCACCATCGATAAGGAGTGAAACTGTCTTACCGACATACGGCAAATCTTCCCGAAACAACTTGTCGATCATGAATAGCGTCGACTGGTACCATCTGAAGACTCTTACAATGCAACTGTTTATTTATAATTTTGTTTAAACATATAAAGGGACAAGAACTATATGAATATTATTGAATAACACGTATTGCACCAATCGCAAGAAAAACCAGCGTTACTTATATACATACTTTTTATACTAATATACGCATGCTTGGCCGAATTTAGAAGTTTTTGAGTTATTACCGCGACTTGGATATACGCGTCGTTTATTGAGATTGATCCCGAGGAGATCCTGTAACGTACTGGTCAATCCTTCGGACTTTACGCAGTTCGTAAGTTTGAGATGGGATTAGATGTCTCGTGGCTCGGAGGGACTAAATCGTTTCTCCCGTACTCTCGATGATTGATGGGCGTGGTGACCCTCCGTTGAGCTTAACGAGGCAGCGTGTGGCAAAGCTTTATTTATGTGAATTTACAGGATTGCAGAAGTGCCAAAACCCTCGTGTAAAATGCAGTTTGTTTCTCTCGTGATTGGAAAGCCTGGTCCTCCTCGATGATCCGACGTATATTTACTTTCCGTGTTTTTAAATTATATACTTTACCTCGACGTTATACTTTTGTTAATACTTAGTTCCTTCTATGTATATAAGGAAAGATTAGTAATGAAATAAATAACTCGATAATCAACTTTAACCTGATAAAGTGGTACGATTATTTATTTATTTTTAGTGTACACTCTTCGCGTTATGTCGCGGGTGCTCGTGCACGTACGAATATAAATCAGTATAATTAAGCGATATTAACAATGAAATATTGACTGGAACGGTAATTAAAACGCGTCCGCTTACTATCGGTATAAATTAGAATATACTTTGTATCTTAATAGAAGAAGACTGTTCGAAGATTATCGGAGTGGCGCGATTGCACGTCCGTTTGGTATCAAGGCAGTCTGAGCACTGGCGGGAGTCGACGAGCACACTGCGCTCGTGAGTAGCATCGTGGCGGGGATAGTTCAGTCTGATTGGTCGCGCGTGACGATACATAGAAGGTTCTAGAAGCATTGGTCTCTTTTTATTGGTCCGTTGTTGTCAAGCGCGGAAACGCTGACTTAAACTCTACGCGAAAATATCGTAACTGGCGACGATATCTAACACCGGATGTTATAAGGATACATGATATTTATTCCGTTGGCTTTTACGTCGTATAATTACTCTATATGCTTCTAGAATGTTCTATGTTCGTTGGTTTTACAATATTCGTTAATATATTATTGATTATCGGGAGGGGAAAAGGATCTTTATTACAAAAGTCTGTTGTATATGAAATTTCGAGTCGATCGCTTAAGTTAAATTTCGAAATAGAGACGTTTTGTGTTTCGCGGTGTTGTTTACTGATGTTTCCTGTGATTAGAAATATTCCTTTCTTATTTATAATAATTTTAAATGGTAACATTACATTCATTTATAATAAGCATGCGTATATTAGTATAAAAAGTATGTATATAAGTAACGCTGGTTTTTTATCGCATCTTGCGATTGGTGCAATACGTGTTATTCAATAATATTCATATAGTTCTTGTCCCTTTATATGTTTAAACAAAATTATAAATAAACAGTTGCATTGTAAGAGTTTTCAGATGGTACCAGTCGACGCTATTCATGATCGAGAAGTTGTTTCGGGAAGATTCGCCGTATGTCGGTAAGACAGTTTCACTCCTTATCGATGGTGGGTAATATATTACCGACTGTCGCATGTTTGATGGTCGTCGGCAGCTTATCGTCTCCCTCTGGTAACATTTATCGGCAGCCGCCTCGTTTAGTTACGTATCACTCGATCAACGTTGATAGAACTCTCATCTGCTAGAAATGGTCGGTGTATCGACTATTATTGGTGTTGGAACGTTTTCGTAGCAGGGCCAACCTCATCTGCGGATGTGCGTGGCTCGTGTCTGTAGTGGGCGATCTAGAATTTTGATCATTTATCCAACCACCGCGAGGGTGAACATACATTAGTATACTGTATATACGAATATGTGTTAACTATAGTGACAATGGATGGTATAGGTGGGAACAAATATGCATATCGTATAGAACGATGAATTTTAGGGGGGGTGGGGCTCTTATCAAAATTTTGATATCTGTCGTCGTTGTCTAGTAAACTCCAATAGTAGCGTACAGTTACGTCACAGTGCTTGAATTGATATATATATATGTATATATGAGTAATCATACAATAATAAAAATAATAATAAATATCGGTTTAGGCGGTATATTCCATGGTCGTTATTGAGAATAGAAGTGCTCGACAGGTCGATGTTTGGTGTGTGGACCCAAGTCACTCCCACTCCTACAGCATTCAAGATATGCATCTGAGACCGATTTCATATTAGTCGCTTAAGATCTACAGGCTGCCATCTATTCGCCTACGCAGATAAAAGTGTTTAACATTTATTGAAATAATATTGTACTTAAAATAACAATAGTATGTAATTAACAATTAAGTTAGATCGTTTATATTTCTTAGTTATACAATAAGAACAACATAGTAAGGTCGCAAATTCTGCGAGCTGAGCCTCATATCGTAACAATCCTGATAGAGAGGTTGGTTGCCTCCCGCAGTATTTCTAACAGTGCGGTTGCGTCTTCCGGGTTGACGGGTTTTTTATCATTTTTAATGTTATTTTCATTTTTGTGTTTGTTTTGTAATGATTTAAATTTAAATATTGGTATGTTCGTTGGTGATTGGGTTTTAGCTTTAACCGGTAATGCGGGAAAATGACCTCCATCGTTTAACGGAATGACTTTAGGTTTTTAGTATTTTTATTATTGTTGTTATTGCTGTTAATTTTAGTGGGTTTGGGAGTTTTGGCTTTATTCGCGTAAGATTGTTTTGTTGTTTTATATGCTGGACAGCCTTTGTAATTCGCGGTGTGGTTGCCTCCACAGTTTGCGCATTTTAAATTTTCTTTATCGCGGGGCTTAGTGCACGTGGCGGAGTCATGGTTCTCTCCACACGTAACGCATTTGGGCTGAGCGTGGCAGAACCGTGACACATGATTATAACGTTGGCATTTATAACATTGTACCGGGCGTTTAGGTTTAATATACGGTTCTATTTTTATTTTCAAGAACGCGATTGTTTTTAATTGATTAATATTTTTGATGTTGTCTGTTTTTTCTAAAGTAATTAGGCAAAGAGGGAGCGGGGTGGCATTTTTCCCGCTTCCTCTCTTCATTTGCGCGACGTTGTGGACTCTATATCCACCCCGCAGTAACTCGTCCGCGATTTCGTCGGTGGCCATTGAAATGGGTAGGCCCCTAATGACGAATTTGACCGGAGGTTCGGAATCCGGAGATTTGAAAAGAAAATATTGGAACCTTTCGGTGTCCAATTCCCGGAGGAGGGTTCGATAGTCCTCCAGGGTTGAAACCCGGACGGACATGAAGTTGTCGCGGAGTTTGTAAACTACCGCGCTAAATTTTAATTTTTTAATAATGGTTTGGAGGAGTTTATAGGGAAAGTTAAGCTCATCACAGTAAACATTCACTGGGGTGATCTTAACCTTCTTTTCGGCGGAGGTGCCGGCTAGTAGGGCGAATTGGTTGTGGGTAGCAACCGGTGGAAGTACCGTGTTGCTGGTCTTGGTAATCAGACTTGTTCGGTCTGATTGAGAGTCCCGAGGTGTTTGGCGAGCACGTTTTCGCCTGCGAGGCTCCTTGAAGCCTTCGCAATCCATAGTAAGGGCTGTGTCCATTAAGGGCTCAGCGGTGGAAGCGATGCTCTCGGAGCCATCGCAGTGCGAAAAGGAAGATTTTTGCCCTGTGGCCATGATGGCTCACAATGGGCTGAGAAGAGAGTTGTGATAGAAAATAGAGACAGGTTTGCACCTGCTATTGAGAATTCGATAAATCGAGAGTCAATAGAAATAATTTTCTATATAATGAGAATAGGTGTTTCCTCTACGAAGGTTCGAGAGGAACTCCCCTGATCCGAGCGCAGTGTGCTCGTCGACTCCCGCCAGTGCTCAGACTGCCTTGATACCAAACGGACGTGCGATCGCGCCACTCCGATAATCTTCGAACAGTCTTCTTCTATTAAGATACAAAGTATATTCTAATTTATACCGATAGTAAGCGGACGCGTTTTAATTACCGTTCCAGTCAATATTTCATTGTTAATATCGCTTAATTATACTGATTTATATTCGTACGTGCACGAGCACCCGCGACATAACGCGAAGAGTGTACACTAAAAATAAATAAATAATCGTACCACTTTATCAGGTTAAAGTTGATTATCGAGTTATTTATTTCTTTACTAATCTTTCCTTATATACATAGAAGGAACTAAGTATTAATAAAAGTATAACGTCGAGGTAAAGTATATAATTTAAAAACACGGAAAGTAAATATACGTCGGATCATCGAGGAGGACCAGGCTTTCCAATCACGAGAGAAACAAACTGCATTTTACACGAGGGTTTTGGCACTTCTGCCATCCTGCAAATTCACATAAATAAAGCTTTGCCACACGCTGCCTCATTAAGCTCAACGGAGGGTCACCACGCCTATCAATCATCGAGAGTATTGTGATGTTCAAAGTGGGAGTTACTACCGCGTTATTCGATGTGTAACTAAATGTATAAATACAGTTCCCCATCATGGGAAGTTCGTGATCCGCAAGTATTAGTTCTGCTTGTGCATCATTGTTTATATGTCCGTCGCTTGTCCAGTATGTTATGTGGGTCTCGTCGTCGTTAATCGCGTCTTCCTCAATGAGGATTTCATTTATGTATTTATTGTTATTGTTACGATATGAGGCTCAGCTCGCAGAATTTGCGACCTTACTATGTTGTTCATATTGTATAACTAAGAAATATAAACGATCTAACTTAATTGTTAATCACATACTATTGTTATTTTAAGTACAATATTATTTCAATAAATGTTAAACACTTTTATCTGCGTAGGCGAATAGATGGCAGTGTGTAGATCTTAAGCGACTAATATGAAATCGGTCTCAGATGCATATCTTGAATGCTGTAGGAGTGGGAGTGACTTGGGTCCACACACCAAACATCGACCAGTCGAGCACTTCTATTCTCGATAACGAACATGGAATATACCGCTTAAACCGATATTTATTATTATTTTTATTATTGTATGACTACTCATATATACATATATATATATATATCAATTCAAGCACTGTGACGTAACTGTACGCTACTATTGGAGTTTACTAGACAACGACGACAGATATCAAAATTTTGATAAGAGCCCCACCCCCCCTAAAATTCATCGTTCTATACGATATGCACATCTGTTCCCACCTATACCATCCATTGTCACTATAGTTAATACATATTCGTATATACAGTATACTAATGTATGTTCACCCTCGCGGTGGTTGGATAAATGATCAAAATTCTAGATCGCCCACTACAGAGACGAGCCACGCACATCCGCAAATGAGGTTGGCCCTGCTACGAAAACGTTCCAACACCAATAATAGTCGATACATCGACCATTTCTGGCAGATGAGAGTTCTATCAACGTTGATCGAGTGATACGTAACTAAACGAGGCGGCTGCCGGTAAATGTTACCAGAGGGAGACGATAAGCTGCCGACGACCATCAACATGCGACAGTCGGTAGTATATTACCCACCATCGATAAGGAGTGAAACTGTCTTACCGACATACGGCAAATCTTCCCGAAACAACTTCTCGATCATGAATAGCGTCGACTGGTACCATCTGAAGACTCTTACAACGCAATTGTTTATTTATAATTTTGTTTAAACATATAAAGGGACAAGAACTATATGAATATTATTGTATTACACGTATTGCACCAATCGCAAGAAAACCCAGCGTTACTTATATACATACTTTAATACTAATATACGCATGCTTACTATAAATGAATGTAATGTACCATTTAAAATTATTATAAATAAGAAAGGAATATTTCTAACCACAGGAAACATCAGTAAACAGCACTGCGAAACACAAAAACGTCTCTATTTCGAAATTCAACTTAAGCGATCGACTCGAAATTTCATATACAACAGACTTTTGTAATAAAGATCCTTTTCCCCTCCCGATAATCAATAATATATTAACGAATATTGTAAAACCAACGAACATAGAACATTCTAGAAGCATATAGAGTAATTATACGACGTAGAAGCCAACGGAATAAATATCACGTATCCTTATAACATCCGGTGTTAGATATCGTCGCCAGTTGCGATATTTCCGCGTGAAGTTCAAGTCAGCGTTTTCGCGCTTGACAACAACGGACCAATAAAAAGAGACCAACGCTTCTAGAACCTTCTATGTATCGTCACGCGCGACCAATCAGACTGAACTATCCCCGCCACAAACGTTACTCACGAGCGCAGTGTGCTCGCCGACTCCCGCCAGTGCTCAGACTGCCTTGATACCAAACGCACGTGCAATCGCGCCACTCCGATAATCTTCGAACAGTCTTCTTCTATTAAGATACAAAGTATATTCTAATTTATACCGATAGTAAGCGGACGCGTTTTAATTACCGTTCCAGTCAATATTTCATTGTTAATATCGCTTAATTATACTGATTTATATTCGTACGTGCACGAGCACCCGCGACATAACGCGAGTGTACACTAAAAATAAATAAATAATCGTACCACTTTATCAGGTTAAAGTTGATTATCGAGTTATTTATTTCATTACTAATCTTTCCTTATATACATAGAAGGAACTAAGTATTAATAAAAGTATAACGTCGAGGTAAAGTATATAATTTAAAAACACGGAAAGTAAATATACGTCGGATCATCGAGGAGGACCAGGCTTTCCAATCACGAGAGAAACAAACTGCATTTTACACGAGGGTTTTGGCACTTCTGCCATCCTGTAAACTCACATAAATAAAGCTTTGCCACACGCTGCCTCATTAAGCTCAACGGAGGGTCACCACGCCTATCAATCATCGAGAGTACGGGAAAACCGATTTAGTCCCTCCGAGCCACGAGACATCTAATCCCATCTCAAACTTACGAACTGCGTAAAGTCCGAAGGATTGACCAGTACGTTACATTGGTGACAGCGGAGGTGGGATTTTTCGTCTGAAAAAAAATACAGAAACAAGGTAAATGCATTATCATTATTTCATATTTTGCAATTTTCTTACAAACATTTCTATAACTTTGGCATGATTGTATTCAAATACTTATTGATAAATTGCATGAATTTTACAATTTAAAATATAGAAGATCAAACGTATTTAATATTAAAAATTACTTATTTAATGCATGATTGTTATAATTTGAATGACCGCTAATTTTCTAATTTTATTGTTCACACGGTCACGAAATTCATTTATTATTTTTATCGCACTGTTCTAAGAAATAATACGCGAGTGACGCACGAGTAAGACTCGAGTTACTTGATAAGGCTTACACTGCACTCTTCGTGTTGCGACACTAACTTTTTATATCTCTATACATAATCTTTTATAACACTGCATAAGTCATATTATTTCATACATACAACTAACCCATTTTTATTCGACAAATTTTGTTTCCCATATTTCTCATAAACACACATTAAATTTTCATATCCACTTTATATTCGTTACTATTATTATCTTGTGTGGGTAAAACCCTGCCTTATCTACGCAACAGTTATCTACTGTCGGTAACTTACCGATCGTCGATAACAGTTACCCATAACCGGTAACCGTCGGTAAAGTGTTACCCACCAACAGTAATCGTCGGTATACTCACCTCACGAGGTAACCCTATATCATTAAATACCAGTAGCTTGTAATTACTTCATCTTCATTTTCGACAATACGGTTGCTTTCTTTACCTTGCGGCTTTGTGACGTGACGATAATAATTCATTCAACCTATCATTGACTTTGGTTACTTTCAAGGCGTCAAGCGTTTACGACATTCTAATTCAAATTATATTTTACGAATTTCTTTGTCCCCACATATTAATCTAAAATTTTATTATATATCAGCATTAAGAAACTAGTGCGACATTTCCCTCTTTTCTCCACATCCCAGCGTCATATTTAGGCTGCTAGACTGTTAACATTAGACACTCGTTACTCGACATATTTTTTTTTTTTTTTTTTTTTTTTTAAAAAAAAAAAGAATAAACACGCGTTACTATGTCGGACTCCGAAGTCGAATATACAGTAGAGGATCTTAAACGGGAAAGAGCCGAAGTGAAAGAAAGAGAACATCGATTACGTCGATTGGAGGCAGCACTAATAGAGAAAGAAACAAAGATGCTCAACGAGGTTAAGGAAACGCAGCAAATAACGCTAGACGCTTTGCACGACGCCGAGCAAGCAAACGAACAGCTGACCCTCCAGCTGGCCGAGGAAAGACGACAACGGGTAGACAGAGGAAGGGAAATGACGACGCCGACCGACGCGCATCGATCAACACTCACGACCTCGCCACGCACAATATTCGATACGTCTTGTGTAAAAGACCCAACGACGCCCAGTAAAACGTCAACGAACCCGCGAATTATACACAATGAACCGTATTCTGGACCACTTCTCCAACAAATGGCGGATATTAGAAGAGCTGTCGACGAACTCAGACAAAATAGAATGGCTAGGGATCCCAACAATGGAGGTCAGCGGGAACTAATAACTTGTATGTACCGCCCAATGTTTACGTAAAGAAGCTCTTCATGGAGTCCCAAGGTTCAATGGTACCAATCTTATGAAATTCGCACGCGCCTGCAAACGAGCAGTTAAATCGATCCCTCGTGCGTTAGAAGTAGAGATCGTCAAATTATTAAAGAATAAACTGGACGACCAACCTTATACGGCCGTGGACGGCATGGAATTCGATAATCTAGAAGAGTTCATCGACCGTTTAAAGGTAGTTTTTGCACCAACCGAGACAAGAGGTCAAGCGGGAACTAATAACTTGTATGTACCGCCCAATGTTTACGTAAAGGAAGCTCTTCATGGAGTCCCAAGGTTCAATGGTACCAATCTTATGAAATTCGCACGCGCCTGCAAACGAGCAGTTAAATCAATCCCTCGTGCGTTAGAAGTAGAGATCGTCAAATTAGTAAAGAATAAACTGGACGACTTATACGGCCGTGGACGGCATGGAATTCGATAATCTAGAAGAGTTCATCGACCGTTTAAAGGTAGTTTTTGCACCAACCGAGACAATGAATCATCTGAGAGGGAAGTTGGACTCTATTAAGCATCTTTACGCCGAACCGCTGCTCAACTATATATCAAGGGTCACTGACATCAAAGATGCTATGCTGGATAGAAGAAGGTTTGACGTTAATGACGATCTAGACGCTCGTGAAATTTTAGAAATCGAACGAGAAGCTATTGAAGGATTTCGCGATGGATTACGTCCCGCATTTCGCAACCAACTTAAAGATCCGCGTCACCTAACCTACCAGGAAGTAGTCGATGACGCCATAGCCGTCGTTAAACAAATGGAGAGAGATTAAATTAAACACGGAGGGAACAAGGCACGGAGTTTCGGCGAGCGCGACGAACGCAAAGATTTCGAACGAAACAAACATAGACGTCCGGTCAATACACACAGCATATTTCAAAATCGGGACCGGCAGAATTACAATAAATATCAAAGACAAGACGGTAGAAATTTCAGAGGTCGAAGAAATTATGATAATTACTACTCAGGAAGATACGAGAGGAATTTAAACAGAGATTTTAGAGAACCGAGTAGTCGACAAGATGGACCAAAAGTAATGCCGACGTGTAATTATTGCAAAAACTACGGTCACGAGGTCAGCGAATGCAGGAAATTAAAGTGGCGAAATGACCAGGAAGATAAGCTAAGAAACCAAGGAAACGAGAGCATGGCGGCGCAGAAGCGGCAAGCGCTGCCAAGTACATCCAGATGCCCCACAAACCAAGTGAGGATGCGCCAGTCTACATCGTCAAACTAAACAAGAGCACTAGTATACCGCACGTGGAGATAACCTCGGAGGATCTAAAGGAAAACCAAGTATATACAATGTTAGATTCGGGTGCACAACCGAACGTCATAAAGGAATCACAGTTGCGAGATCACGTAAAAATCAAAACGGAGAAGACTCCTATATTGATAGGAATAAGTGGAGAGGATATTTTCCCACTGGGAACATGTGAAATAAATTTATATGGAAAACTAAGCCACTTTGTCGTAGTAAAAGATACATTCCCACTTTTGGCTCCCGCGCTATTAGGTTCCATGTTCTTTGAAGATAGAAAAGCAAAGTTAGATTTCCAGGGAAATATGTTCATTTTTGAGAATCAAAAATTGGATTTTATTAATACCAACGGACCAACATTAATAAAACCATTTAGCAGCGTAATGGTAAAATTAGCATTAGACAATCCGGATGAACACGAGTATGGTTATATACCGAAAATAGAATTCACCGATAATCGAATCAGAGCGGGGGACGTCGTTGTTACAAACGATAATGGATACGTTGACGTGGAATTTTTCAATGACGGCGACATAGAGGCTGAAATATTCCTAACCAATGTCACCTTACTTCCTCTAAGTAAGATGAATAATTACATGATGGATAACTACACCGGAAACAGCGAAAGATCCAACGAATCGGTACTTAAGGAGTGGCTAGACAAACTGGATCCTCTCGAACCCGACTCACCTGCTCTTCCAAGTGGGATACCGTATTATTGTAAATCAACCTTAACTAACGCGCCATTGCAGACGCAATCAGTCACAAATGAAGAGAACGAGGATTACCTTGACGTATGCGAGCGAGACCCGAACGTATGCTTAGTAGGCACGACATCGGAAAAACTTCAGGAAGTGAATCTTACGAATTTACAAATAATTAGTCTTTTAGATACACAATTATTTAATGTTTACATATCGGGAACCAAAAATTTGGAAACTATGGAGTGCAATGATCCATTGATAGAAGACTACGAACAGGTTCGTCCGTATCTAGCACAGTCGTTTACGGATATAACAGGGATTATTGAAAATTACCGCTACCAAGATGCAGCGAAGAAGGATGGAAGGAAAGCATTGCACAAAAATCAAGACCTGCATTGGACGAGAGAACCAGAAACAGAAGGATTCTGGAGGAAATTAATCAAGACCACTTAAATCCCGAATTACAGGATAGGCTGGGAAAGCTCATTGAGAACACAGGTAGCATATTTCACCTTAAAGGGGAATCTTTATCGTCGACTAAGTTGATACAGCACAAGATCGAAACATACGATGAAATACCACTCAATGTCAAGCAATATCCGATCCCACAGAAATTACAGGAGGTAGTCTACGAACAAGTTATTAAATTATTAGACACCGGTATTATAGAACGCAGTGATTCGCCGTACAATAATCCATTGTGGGTTGTCAAAAAACGTGACGATAACCAGGGAAACTCGCAGTGGAGGGTTGTAGTCGACTTTAGAAAACTGAACGAGAAGACGCGACCTTATCCCTTCCCGATTCCAAACATTACACACTTAGTTGAACAGTTAGGTGGCGCAAAATACTTCATCGTTGCCGACATGTATAGCGGATTCCATCAAATAGAAATTCGACCTGAAGATCGCGAGAAAACGGCCTTCTCTACTCCTTTTGGGCACTATCATTTTAAGCGAATGCCTTTCGGAATCTCTACTGCTCCGAGTACATTCCAGGAGCTTACCAACAAAGTTGTGGGCCAGAAGCCACTCACCATGGAAGGTAGAACAAGAGTCAAAGGTATGCTCGGCTACATTGACGACATAATCCTATTCGCTGAGACGCTCGATGAACTAGATCAAGTCTTTGTGGAATTGTCTAGTAAACTAAAGGAGGCCAATTTAAAACTGAATCCAAACAAGTGTCAATTTTATAAGGACAACGTCATTTTCTTGGATTGGAACCAAATCCGGAAAATATAAAAGCAATTGGAATGGAAAACGCCCTAGCGACAGTCTACGACAATCCGGACGATTTCGCGCTCAACATCATGAAAGCACCAGGGTATCTAGCCATTCCAGCGGGAGAAGCCGCATACATTGTGCATTGCAAAGCCATTACATGCAAAGTGAGACAGACTGACAAATGCTACTACGATATACCGGTTGACTGTGGAGGACAAGAATTATTTGCCAAACCCAAATCTAGAATACTGACTAAGATAGGATCTTACCGCGATTGTAACGCATTGCTACCGACTTTATTTGAAGTAGAAGGTCAGTGGTATAAAAGTATAAAAGGAATTCATGAAGTCACACAGCCTCAAATTCTAAAACCAGCAAAGACCTTATCTTGGAAAACTACGGACTTAAAAAAGATCATGAACGCCGGAATTTATACACAGGATGACATTGACTCGCTACACAAACATTCTATTTTTCCAGCAGAGAAGGGACCTATCCTCGAAAGTATAGCTAGAAGATTGAATGATAACACGGCAGGACAACGTTCCATCAATTACAGGAATCTCTTAACACCCGAAGAATTAGAGAACATGACCCAATCTACTCTAGCGAAATATTGGAATAAATTTCAGAAATTCGGGCAAATATCGGCCGGAATACTGATGATCATATTTCTAATACAAACTATAAAATTACTATTTGATACGTTCATACGGGGATATGCTATATACAAAGTGTTCGGATGGAGTACACGATTATTTGGAGCGATATTCGGGTCGTTGACTCACCTATTCCTGAACCTGTCAAGAACAACTCCACGCAGTACGGACGATACTGTAGACACACCAACCAGTCACGATACGGATGGACGACGTGTACGGAAAAATGACTCACTACATGACCTCGAACTACGATTACTACGACCAAACGCTACAAACGTTACTCGACGATAAACTAGACAAAGACTGTACGGGGTAACAAGAGGTAAAATATGGGGAAAGAAGGAACAGAAAAATTTATGGCGAGCCTCGCCTTGGAGAACAATCGCGACACTCCACGTGTGCCGCGCTTGTTACTTAGGGGTGGAGGTGTTACGATATGAGGCTCAGCTCGCAGAATTTGCGACCTTACTATGTTGTTCTTATTGTATAACTAAGAAATATAAACGATCTAACTTAATTGTTAATTACATACTATTGTTATTTTAAGTACAATATTATTTCAATAAATGTTAAACACTTTTATCTGCGTAGGCGAATAGATGGCAGTATGTAGATCTTAAGCGACTAATATGAAATCGGTCTCAGAGGCATATCTTGAATGCTGTAGGAGTGGGAGTGACTTGGGTCCACACACCAAACATCGACCTGTCGAGCACTTCTATTCTCAATAACGACCATGGAATATACCGCCTAAACCGATATTTATTATTATTTTTATTATTGTATGATTACTCATATATACATATATATATATCAATTCAAGCACTGTGACGTAACTGTACGCTACTATTGGAGTTTACTAGACAACGACGACAGATAACAAAATTTTGATAAGAGCCCCACCCCCCCTAAAATTCATCGTTCTATACGATATGCATATTTGTTCCCACCTATACCATCCATTGTCACTATAGTTAACACATATTCGTATATACAGTATACTAATGTATGTTCACCCTCGCGGTGGTTGGATAAATGATCAAAATTCTAGATCGCCCACTACAGAGACGAGCCACGCACATCCGCAGATGAGGTTGGCCCTGCTACGAAAACGTTCCAACACCAATAATAGTCGATACACCGACCATTTCTGGCAGATGAGAGTTCTATCAACGTTGATCGAGTGATACGTAACTAAACGAGGCGGCTGCCGATAAATGTTACCAGAGGGAGACGATAAGCTGCCGACGACCATCAAACATGCGACAGTCGGTAATATATTACCCACTATCGATAAGGAGTGAAACTGTCTTACCGACATACGGCAAATCTTCCCGAAACAACTTCTCGATCATGAATAGCGTCGACTGGTACCATCTGAAGACTCTTACAATGCAACTGTTTATTTATAATTTTGTTTAAACATATAAAGGGACAAGAACTATATGAATATTATTGAATAACACGTATTGCACCAATCGCAAGATGCGATAAAATACCAGCGTTACTTATATACATACTTTTTACACTAAGATACGCATGCTTATTATAAATGAATGTAATGTTACCATTTAAAATTATTATAAATAAGAAAGGAATATTTCTATTCACAGGAAACATCAGTAAACAACACCGCGAAACACAAAACGTCTCTATTTCGAAATTTAACTTAAGCGATCGACTCGAAATTTCATATACAACAGACTTTTGTAATAAAAATCCTTTTCCCCTCCCGATAATCAATAATATATTAACGAATATTGTAAAACCAACGAACATAGAACATTCTAGAAACATATAGAGTAATTATACGACGTAGAAGCCAACGGAATAAATATCATGTATCCTTATAACATCCGGTGTTAGATATCGTCGCCAGTTACGATATTTTCGCGTAAAGTTTAAGTCAGCGTTTTCGCGCTTGACAACAACGGACCAATAAAAAGAGACCAACGCTTCTAGAACCTTCTATGTATCGTCACGCGCGACCAATCAGACTGAACTATCCCCGCCACAAACGTTACTCACGAGCGCAGTGTGCTCGTCGACTCCCGCCAGTGCTCAGACTGCCTTGATACCAAACGGACGTGCAATCGCACCACTCCGATAACCTTCGAACAGTCTTCTTCTATTAAGATACAAAGTATATTTTAATTTATACCTATAGTAAGCGGACGCGTTTGAATTACCGTTCCAGTCAATATTTCATTGTTAATATCGCTTAATTATACTGATTTATATTCGTACGTGCACGAGCACCCGCGACATAACGCGAAGAGTGTACACTAAAAATAAATAAATAATCGTACCACTTTATCAGGTTAAAGTTGATTATCGAGTTATTTATTTCTTTACTAATCTTTCCTTATATATATAGAAGGAACTAAGTATTAATAAAAGTATAACGTCGAGGTAAAGTATATAATTTAAAAGCACGGAAAGTAAATATACGTCGGATCATCGAGGAGGACCAGGTTTTCCAATCACGAGAGAAACAAACTGCATTTTACACGAGGGTTTTGGCACTTCTGCCATCCTGTAAATTCACATAAATAAAGCTTTGCCACACGCTGCCTCATTAAGCTCAACGGAGGGTCACCACGCCTATCAATCATCGAGAGTACGGGAAAAACGATTTAGTCCCTCCGAGCCACGAGACATCTAATCCCATCTCAAACTTACGAACTGCGTAAAGTCCGAAGGATTGACCAGTACGTTACACGATGTAACGGAATATCAGACTTTTACGGCAAATTTGCAAACAAGTATGTATAATCTTAATAAATAATGGACATACTAAAGTTTAGTCATGCAGATAGCACGGAAAAGAACTACAATTCGTATATTCTTGGATAAATTAACCTGAAACCAAAAACATGACGACCACATGTATGTGGCGGAATTTCTAACTTTCTCAATGAAAATTACTTAATATGTTAGTAATATCAATGATTACTAAGAATATCCAAAAATAATGCATTTAGCACCGAGAGTAACGATCTTTCGAATATATAAGAGAAAAATGGCCTGAGAACCGGATTACGACGACCACAAGTGAAGTAGTGAATTATCAGACTCTTACGGCAAATATGCAAACAAGTATGTATAATCTTAATAAATAATGGACTTAATAAAGTTTAGTCATGCAGATATCACGGAAAAGAACTATAATTCGTATGTTCTTGGATAAACAGCCTAAAAACCATATCACGACATCCGCATGTATGTGGTGGTATTTTTGAATTTTTAATGAAAATTGTTTAGTATATAGTAAGATCAATGAATACTTAAAATATCTAAGACTATATTGCATTTAGCACAAAGAGTAACGGTATTTCGAATATATAAGAGAAAAATGGCCTGAGAACCGGATTACGACAACCACATGCGATGTAGCGGAATATCAGACTCTTACGGCAAATTTGCAAACAAGTATGTATAATCTCAATAAATAATGGACATAATAAAGTTTAGTCATGCAGATAGTACGGAAAAGAACTACAATTCGTATATTCTTGGATAAATTAACCTGAAACCAAAAACATGACGACCACATGTATGTGACGGAATTTCTAACTTTCTCAATGAAAATTACTTAATATGTTAGTAATATCAATGATTGCTGAGAATATCTAAAAATATAATGCATTTAGCACAGAGAGTAACGGTATTTCGATTATATAAGAGAAAAATGGCCTAAGAACCGTATTCCGACGACCAGCGACGTAGCGGAGTATCAGACTTTTACGGCAAATTTGCAAACAAGTATGTATAATCTCAATAAATAATGGACTTAATAAAGTTTAGTCATGCAGATAGCACGGAAAAGAACTATAATTCTTATATTCTTGGATAATTTAGCCAATATGTTAGTACTCAATGGCCTGAGAACCGGACTACGACGACCACATGCTATGTCGGACGGAAATGTACTAAAATTGGTATATTCTTGGATAAATTAGCCTGAAAACCAAAAACATAACGACCACATGTATGTGGGGGAATCTCTAACTTTCTCAATGAAAATTACTTAATATGTTAGTAATATCAATGATTACTGAGAATATCTAAAAATATAATGCATTTAGCACAGAGAGTAACGATATTTCGAATATATAAGAGAACTAGGTGGGCCGAGCCTCCCTGCGCGCTGCCGCGCGCCAACCCCCCGCGCGCTTCGCGCGCAAGTTTCTGATCTTAGACTGCGCCTGAGAACAGAAATTTATAAAGCACGACCGAATATAGCTCGCTTATTATTATATAAAATAATAATAATAATATTATATACTGTAACGGGTGGGTACTGGGGATATGAAAGGCCCACGGTTAGGCCCAATCTGTCCCAACTTACCAACCTTAAGTGTGCAGTCCCATCCCTTTGATTCCCGTGCAATGCCGTTAACAACGTCAAACACTCCGTTTGACTTATATACCGTGTGTTGGGCCCTATGCCCAAAATTGCCAACTAGGATAAACACCGGAGAGGGCGGTATTCGTAGGATAGGACGTTAACCGGTAAAATATTATCAACAAGTGATATTATTGTTAATCGGCGAGAAAGATTGTCTCGCCGAGTCAATTTATTAAATTAACAAATAAATATTAATAAATAAACAATAAATGAACTTTAACAATTTACGGGGAGTCGTACCGATAACTACCCCCGAGGTCAGCGCGAAAAGAATCAGTTAAAATCTATTGAACTGTCGATTACAAGCAACCGATCCGGATATGATCGGCTGCTTAACCTGATGGCATACGTCACACCGTGTGACGTATGAATCTCTGACGTAGAGAGCTTTTACGTAGAAGCTTACTACGTCACGCGCGCCTTCTCTCGTGAAGTGGTTCCCGCGAACCACCGACCTTTCTATCCGTGCGGGTATTGTCACGAGAGGGGGGAAAGGAGGAACGCTTCCTCACCTGGACCGTACCAGGTAAATCGGGACGCGAAATATTAAGTAGACACGCGGGTCTAAGTGTGGTGCACCACTTACCGTTTGTATATATATCGCGCCTCGGCGGGAAACGACTAGGTAAAGGAGAGACAGCTCGTCCTCGTGCTTATCACTCTCTCTCTCACTCCTACGGTCGGGAAGGCGGCCGACTCTTCTTCCTTCTTTCTCACTGCCCGTGAGACGTGCTGCTCTGCACGTCGACGTGGAGGTTGGTGGGGAGGAACCCTCGCACCCACCCACAAAAATGCACTAGTCTAATCACTTGTTTATCCCGTAAAAATCACTCGGCAATTGTCAACACCTTGTTGTTGCCGATCGCGCGCGAACTCTCTCGATACTGTCTTGCGCACGATTCTCGCGCGCGTTCCCTGCGCGCGCCGCGCTGTATCTCCTCTTTCGCGTTGCTTACCTGATCGGTAACTCGCTTACCGTTACAATACATATATGTGTTCTAATAATACATTTCAGATGTATTTATAGATGTTAAATTTTAGATATAATTCTAATATTCTGAATATCAATGTATTGAAGAGAAAAGTGTTGTTCCTTAAATATCTCAAAAATTTAAAAAAAAAATATTTGGCAAGAAAGAAGTAATAGGAAACACATTTTTGAAAGAAGAGGTAACGTGATTAAAAAAATACATATGTACATAATTTACATATGTTTATATAAAACCGTATAGTTTATTTTTTTTACATTAATGTTCCTTCTAAAGAATATTTGGTAAAACAATATAAATGGGACGTATATTTTGGACAGTAAAGGTAAGTAAATGTGATAAAATATTGTGCAATTTAAATTAGTCTATATGAAACAATATAATTAATTTATTTATTCGATATAGAGCATCATTCATGTATATTGTTTAAATTTGTTAATTTTTTAAGAAATTCATTTGTATGAAGCTTTGTTTTTTTTATTATGCAGCTGGTGGAATGGTTACTGGAGCATTATATAAATTTAATTTATGTCCCAAAGATGTGTTATCGGGTGCCTTCTTTGGTAGTATATTTAGAGTAGTGTATGGTACTTATATGTACTTTATGTTTAAATTGATGAATTTGTCAAGTGAAAAACTAAAACTCAGTGAACAAAGTCATAAATTGAAATATGTACATGAAGAGTGAATTATTAACTTCTATTTTAAATTACAATGTTATTAATAACATGTAAACGTTAATCATTTCTTTTTTTTATTAACTAAATAAATTAAGAAGAAAGTAATTATAATATTTGAAAAGACAAATATATTTAAGTAATATAAAATCAATATATTCTTAGAATTCGCGGACACAATAAATTCGTTATGTTTATTTAACGTTCAAGTCCAAATTTTTCAAGTTTAAGTACAAAGTTTTTTGTTCAATTTTATTTAAAAATTTTAATTAAATTTTAATTTAAAATTTTAGAATAATTTGGACATATTGAAAACATGCTTTACTGGGTTTAGATTATTTTAAAAATTTTATTTTTGTGTATGGTAAATATTTTTTACTGTTTTATATTTTTTATATCAAATTTTGTTATAAAAATATTATTTTTTTTTAATAAATAAAATTTTTTATCATAATTCTTTTTTTTATTCGATTTTTTGTATTAAAAATTAAATAAAAAAAGAGAATTGTTATAAATAAATATTTTTGTAAAAAAATAAAAAAAATTTGAAATTCAAATTTGGATACGGGACGCGGGTTACATATGATGGCGCTGATGGCACTATTTAAACGGACAATAAATATAAGGGATTGTTACAGTTTATTTATTTTATTGTGTATATAATATTATGTATATACATTATGTACACATAGTTTTCATGTGATTTTCATGAAGGTTTACTGTATGATATTAGTTATTCTAATATAAAGTTAAGTGAGCATTACAAAATAGCAGAAGCTCTTGTCCAGTATTTGTCCAATGTTGGCAGTGTTTGAAAATAATAGAATAATAACTATTTTTGGATGGTAAATAATTTTTATTTATTATTTAGTTAATTTATTTATTGTATAAGATTTATATTTTATTTATTTTTGAAAATATTAAGTTGCCGTAAGTTGTCAATAACTAAGTAATATTTATTTTTTTACATTTTATTTATGTTTTAAATTGTAGAATACTTTATAATTAAATTTAAAGATAATTTATATAAGATAATTATGTGTTATAGGAGTAATTCACCTACTAGTCAGTATTAATACAAGAGTAACAATGGTAGACAGTCGAACAATAATGGTTCAATTCAACAATAACCACGAGCCTCTTGTTTTGTATTGGGATAGTTTTGGCGATGTTTAATCTTTCTCAAGGTTGATCTGGTATACATTAACGGTTTGTGACATTTTTATTACATTATTATTACATTTTTTAATTTATTTTAAATTACATTAAGTTTGCATTTAATGTTGTATTTATTATTTTACTATTAAAGTTCTTATTATGTAATAATAAATACAATAATTTAAAAGAATGGCACTTATATAATTATTAAGACCGAGAACATATTCAGGGTAAATATATAAATTACATAGATATTAATTTTGAAATAAGCTTATAAAATTTATAATTTAAGCACAGTATAATTTTTATTTAACATATATAACAATTGTTAAATTATGTAATTATGCAATATTAATTAAAGTGTTTTGCGAACATCATTAAGATTTTCAATCCATTAACTGATGTTTAATGTGTTATCTTCTAACAACTTTTATTACTTAATGTGATATTTTTTGCGTTTTTGAATATTTAGCTTTATTTTCTAATACAAGAATAATAGAATTTTCTTTTTATTTTATATTTACAGAAGTAGTGCTGATACAAGTGTTACGATATGAGGCTCAGCTCGCAGAATTTGCGACCTTACTATGTTGTTCTTATTGTATAACTAAGAAATATAAACGATCTAACTTAATTGTTAATCACATACTATTGTTATTTTAAGTACAATATTATTTCAATAAATGTTAAACACTTTTATCTGCGTAGGCGAATAGATGGCAGTGTGTAGATCTTAAGCGACTAATATGAAATCGGTCTCAGATGCATATATTGAATGCTGTAGGAGTGGGAGTGGGATATTTATTATTATTTTTATTATTGTATGATTACTCATATATACATATATATATCAATTCAAGCACTGTGACGTAACTGTACGCTACTATTGGAGTTTACTAGACAACGACGACAGATATCAAAATTTAAGATAAGAGCCCCACCCCCCCTAAAATTCATCGTTCTATACGATATGCACATCTGTTCCCACCTATACCATCCATTGTCACTATAGTTAATACATATTCGTATATACAGTATACTAATGTATGTTCACCCTCGCGGTGGTTGGATAAATGACCAAAATTCTAGATCGCCCACTACAGAGACGAGTCACGCACATCCGCAAATGAGGTTGGCCCTCCTGCGAAAACGTTCCAACACCAATAATAGTCGATACATCGACCATTTCTGGCAGATGAGAGTTCTATCAACGTCGATCGAGTGATACGTAACTAAACGAGGCGGCTGCCGATAAATGTTACCAGAGGGAGACGATAAGCTGCCGACGACCATCAACATGCGACAGTCGGTAGTATATTACCCACCATCGATAAGGAGTGAAACTGTCTTACCGACATACGGCAAATCTTCCCGAAACAACTTCTCGATCATGAACAGCGTCGACTGGTACCATCTGAAGACTCTTACAACGCGATTGTTTATTTATAATTTTGTTTAAACATATAAAGGGACAAGAACTATATGAATATTATTGAATAACACGTATTGCACCAATCGCAAGATGCGATAAAAAACCAGCGTTACTTATATACATACTTTTTATACTAATATACGCATGCTTATTATAAATGAATGTAATGTTACCATTTAAAATTATTATAAATAAGAAAGGAATATTTCTAATCACAGGAAACATCAGTAAACAACACCGCGAAACACAAAACGTCTCTATTTCGAAATTCAACTTAAGCGATCGACTCGAAATTTCATATACAACAGACTTTTGTAATAAAGATCCTTTTTCCCTCCCGATAATCAATAATATATTAACGAATATTGTAAAACCAACGAACATAGAACATTCTAGAAGCATATAGAGTAATTATACGACGTAGAAGCCAACGGAATAAATATCGCGTATCCTTATAACATCCGGTGTTAGATATCGTCGCCAGTTGCGATATTTTCGCGTGAAGTTTAAGTCAGCGTTTTCGCGCTTGACAACAACGGACCAATAAAAAGAGACCAACGCTTCTAGAACCGTTTATGTACCGTCACGCGCGACCAATCAGACTGAACTATCCCCGCCACAAACGTTACTCACGAGCGCAGTGTGCTCGCCGACTCCCGCCAGTGCTCAGACTGCCTTGATACCAAACGGACGTGCAATCGCGCCACTCCGATAATCTTCGAACAGTCTTCTTCTATTAAGATACAAAGTATATTCTAATTTATACCGATAGTAAGCGGACGCGTTTTAATTACCGTTCCAGTCAATATTTCATTGTTAATATCGCTTAATTATATTGATTTATATTCGTACGTGCACGAGCACCCGCGACATAACGCGAAGAGTGTACACTAAAAAAATAAATAATTAATCGTACCACTTTATCAGGTTAAAGTTGATTATCGAGTTATTTATTTCTTTACTAATCTTTCCTTATATACATTATTTCAAGACGAACATTTCGTTCATTAAAAGTTTTTCAGTAGAAACAATACATTTTATTGCGAAAAAACGTGTTTTTTGTGCTTTTTTCATTATTGTGACCGTTTTTTTATGTTTACCTTCGAAAATATTGTTTTGAACGTTAAGTGTACAATAGGAAAAAGTTTTGTTATTTTGAGACGAACATTTCGTTCATTAAAAGTTTTTTAGTAAAAACAATACATTTCGTTTTATTGCAAAAAAAACGTGTTTTTTTGTGCTTATTTCATTATTGTGACCGTTTTTCTATGTTTATCTTCGAAAATATTGTTTTGAACGTTAAGTGTACAATAGGAAAAAGTTTTGTTATTATGAGACGAACATTTCGTTCATTAAAAGTTTTTCAGTAGAAACAATACATTTTGTTTTATTGCGAAAAAACGTGTTTTTTGTGCTTTTTTCATTATTGTGACCGTTTTTTTATGTTTATCTTCGAAAATATTGTTTTGAGCGTTAAGTGTACAATAGGAAAAAATTTTGTTATTTTGAGACGAACATTTCGTGCATTTGTTACGATATGAGGCTCAGCTCGCAGAATTCGCGACCTTACTATGTTGTTCTTATTGTATAACTAAGAAATATAAACGATCTAACTTAATTGTTAATTACATACTATTGTTATTTTAAGTACAATATTATTTCAATAAATGTTAAACACTTTTATCTGCGTAGGCGAATAGATGGCAGTATGTAGATCTTAAGCGACTAATATGAAATCGGTCTCAGAGGCATATCTTGAATGCTGTAGGAGTGGGAGTGACTTGGGTCCACACACCAAACATCGACCTGTCGAGCACTTCTATTCTCAATAACGACCATGGAATATACCGCCTAAACCGATATTTATTATTATTTTTATTATTGTATGATTACTCATATATACATATATATATATCTCAATTCAAGCACTGTGACGTAACTGTACGCTACTATTGGAGTTTACTAGACAACGACGACAGATATCAAAATTTTGATAAGAGCCCCACCCCCCCTAAAATTCATCGTTCTATACGATATGCATATTTGTTCCCACCTATACCATCCATTGTCACTATAGTTAACACATATTCGTATATACAGTATACTAATGTATGTTCACCCTCGCGGTGGTTGGATAAATGATCAAAATTCTAGATCGCCCTCTACAGAGACGAGCCACGCACATCCGCAGATGAGGTTGGCCCTGCTACGAAAACGTTCCAACACCAATAATAGTCGATACACCGACCATTTCTGGCGGATGAGAGTTCTATCAACGTTGATCGAGTGATACGTAACTAAACGAGGCGGCTGCCGATAAATGTTACCAGAGGGAGACGATAAGCTGCCGACGACCATCAAACATGCGACAGTCGGTAATATATTACCCACCATCGATAAGGAGTGAAACTGTCTTACCGACATACGGCAAATCTTCCCGAAACAACTTCTCGATCATGAATAGCGTCGACTGGTACCATCTGAAAACTCTTACAATGCAACTGTTTATTTATAATTTTGTTTAAACATATAAAGGGACAAGAACTATATGAATATTATTGAATAACACGTATTGCACCAATCGCAAGATGCGATAAAAAACCAGCGTTACTTATATACATACTTTTTATACTAATATACGCATGCTTATTATAAATGAATGTAATGTTACCATTTAAAATTATTATAAATAAGAAAGGAATATTTCTAATCACAGGAAACATCAGTAAACAACACCGCGAAACACAAAACGTCTCTATTTCGAAATTTAACTTAAGCGATCGACTCGAAATTTCATATACAACAGACTTTTGTAATAAAGATCCTTTTCCCCTCCCGATAATCAATAATATATTAACGAATATTGTAAAACCAACGAACATAGAACATTCTAGAAGCATATAGAGTAATATACGACGTAGAAGCCAACGGAATAAATATCATGTATCCTTATAACATCCGGTGTTAGATATCGTCGCCAGTTACGATATTTTCGCGTAAAGTTTAAGTCAGCGTTTTCGCGCTTGACAACAACGGACCAATAAAAAGAGACCAACGCTTCTAGAACCTTCTATGTATCGTCACGCGCGACCAATCAGACTGAACTATCCCCGCCACGATGCTACTCACGAGCGCAGTGTGCTCGTCGACTCCCGCCAGTGCTCAGACTGCCTTGATACCAAACGGACGTGCAATCGCGCCACTCCGATAATCTTCGAACAGTCTTCTTCTATTAAGATACAAAGTATATTCTAATTTATACCGATAGTAAGCGGACGCGTTCTAATTACCGTTCCAGTCAATATTTCATTGTTAATATCGCTTAATTATACTGATTTATATTCGTACGTGCACGAGCACCCGCGATATAACGCGAAGAGTGTACACTAAAAATAAATAAATAATCGTACCATTTTATCAGATTAAAGTTGATTATCGAGTTATTTATTTCTTTACTAATCTTTCCTTATATACATAGAAGGAACTAAGTATTAATAAAAGTATAACGTCGAGGTAAAGTATATAATTTAAAACCACGGAAAGTAAATATACGTCGGATCATCGAGGAGGACCAGGCTTTCCAATCACGAGAGAAACAAACTGCATTTTACACGAGGGTTTTGGCACTTCTGCCATCTTGTAAATTCACATAAATAAAGCTTTGCCACACGCTGCCTCATTAAGCTCAACGGAGGGTCACCACGCCTATCAATCATCGAGAGTACGGGAGAAACGATTTAGTCCCTCCGAGCCACGAGACATCTAATCCCATCTCAAACTTACGAACTGCGTAAAGTCCGAAGGATTGACCAGTACGTTACATTGGTGACAGCGGAGGTGGGATTTTTCGTCTGAAAAAAAAAAATACAGAAACAAGGTAAATGCATTACCATTATTTCATATTTTGCAATTTTCTTACAAACATTTCTATAACTTTGGCATGATTGTATTCAAATACTTATTGATAAATTGCATGAATTTTACAATTTAAAATATAGAAGTTCAAACGTATATAATATTAATAATTACTTATTTAATGCATGATTGTTATAATTTGAATGACCGCTAATTTTCTAATTTTATTGTTCACACGGTCACGAAATTCATTTATTATTTTTATCGCACTGTTCTAAGAAATAATACGCGAGTGACGCACGAGTAAGACTCGAGTTACTTGATAACGCTTACACTACACTCTTCGTGTTGCGACACTAACTTTTTATATCTCTATACATACTCTTTTATAACACTGCATAAGTCATATTATTTCATACATACAATTAACCCATTTTTATTCGACAAATTTTGTTTCCATATTTCTCATAAACACACATTAAATTTTCATATCCAATTTATATTCGTTACTATTATTATCTTGTGTGGGTAAAACCCTGCCTTACCTACGCAACAGTTATCTACTGTCGGTAACTTACCGATCGTCGATGACAGTTACCCATAGCCGGTATCCGTCGGTAAGTGTTACCCACCAACAGTAATCGTCGGTATACTCACCTCACGGGGTAACCCTATATCATTAAATACCAGTAGCTTGCAATTACTTCATCTTCATTTTTCGACAATACGGTAGCCTTCTTTACCTTGCGGCTTTGTGACGTAACGATAATAATTCATTCAACCTATCATTGACTTCGATTACTTTCAAGGCGTCAAGCGTTTGCGACATTCTAATTCAAATTATATTTTACGAATTTCTTTGTCCCCACATATTAATTTAAAATTTTATTATATATCAGCATTAAGAAACTAGTGCGACATTTCCCTCTTTTCCTCCACATCCCAGCGTCATATTTAGGCTGCTAGACTGTTAACATTAGACACTCGTTACTCGACATATTTAAAAAAAAAAATAAACACGCGTTACTATGTCGGACTCCGAAGTCGAATATACAGTAGAGGATCTTAACGGGAAAGAGCCGAAGTGAAAGAAAGAGAACACCGATTACGTCGATTGGAGGCAGCACTAATAGAGAAAGAGACAAAGATGCTCAACGAGGTTAAGGAAACGCAGCAAATAACGCTAGACGCTTTGCACGACGCTGAGCAAGCAAACGAACAGCTGACCCTCCAGCTGGCCGAGGAAAGACGACAACGAGTAGACAGAGGAAGGGAAATGACGACGCCGACCGACGCGCATCGATCAACACTCACGACCTCGCCACGCACAATATTCGATACGTCTTGTGTAAAAGACCCAACGACGCCCAGTAAAACGTCAACGAACCCGCGAATTATACACAATGAACCGTATTCTGGACCACTTCTCCAACAAATGTCGGATATTAGAAGAGCTGTCGACGAACTCAGACAAAATAGAATGGCTAGGGATCCCAACAATGGAGGTCAGGCGGGAACTAATAACTTGTATGTACCGCCCAATGTTTACGTAAAAGAAGCTCTTCATGGAGTCCCAAGGTTCAATGGTACCAATCTTATGAAATTCGCACGCGCCTGCAAACGAGCAGTTAAATCGATCCCTCGTGCGTTAGAAGTAGAGATCGTCAAATTATTAAAGAATAAACTGGACGACCAACCCTATACGGCCGTGGACGGCATGGAATTCGATAATCTAGAAGAGTTCATCGACCGTTTAAAGGTAGTTTTTGCACCAACCGAGACAATGAATCATCTGAGAGGGAAGTTGGACTCTATTAAGCATCTTTACGCCGAACCGCTGCTCAACTATATATCAAGGGTCACTGACATCAAAGATGCTATGCTGGATAGAAGAAGGTTTGACGTTAATGACGATCTCGACGCTCGTGAAATTTTAGAAATCGAACGAGAAGCTATTGAAGGATTTCGCGATGGATTACGTCCCGCATTTCGCAACCAACTTAAAGATCCGCGTCACCTAACCTACCAGGAAGTAGTCGATGACGCCATAGCCGTCGATAAACAAATGGAGAGAGATGAAATTAAACACGGCGGGAACAAGGCACGGAGTTTCGGCGAGCGCGACGAACGCAAAGATTTCGAACGAAACAACCATAGACGTCCGGTCAATACACACAGCATATTTCAAAATCGGGACCGGCAGAATTACAATAAATATCAAAGACAAGACGATAGAAATTTCAGAGGTCGAAGAAATTATGATAATTACTACTCAGGAAGATACGAGAGGAATTTAAACAGAGATTTTAGAGAACCGAGTAGTCGACAAGATGGACCAAAAGTAATGCCGACGTGTAATTATTGCAAAAACTACGGTCACGAGGTCAGCGAATGCAGGAAATTAAAGTGGCGAAATGACCAGGAAGATAAACTAAGAAACCAGGGAAACGAGAGCATGGCGGCGCAGAAGGGGCAAGCGCTGCCAAGTACATCCAGATGCCCCACAAACCAAGTGAGGATGCGCCAGTCTACATCGTCAAACTAAACAAGAGCACTAGTATACCGCACGTGGAGATAACCTCGGAGGATCTAAAGGAAAAGCAAGTATATACAATGTTAGATTCGGGTGCACAACCGAACGTCATAAAGGAATCACAGCTGCGAGATCACGTAAAAATCAAAACGGAGAAGACTCCTATATTGATAGGAATAAGTGGAGAGGATATTTTCCCACTGGGAACATGTGAAATAAATTTATATGGAAAACTAAGCCACTTTGTCGTAGTAAAAGATACATTCCCACTTTTGGCTCCCGCGCTATTAGGCTCCATGTTCTTTGAAGATAGAAAAGCAAAGTTAGATTTCCAGGGAAATATGTTCATTTTTGAGAATCAAAAATTGGATTTTATTAATACCAATGGACCAACATTAATAAAACCATTTAGCAGCGTAATGGTAAAATTAACATTAGACAATCCGGATGAACACGAGTATGGTTATATACCGAAAATAGAATTCACCGATAATCGAATCAGAGCGGGGGACGTCGTTGTTACAAACGATAATGGATACGTTGACGTGGAATTTTTCAATGACGGCGACATAGAAGCTGAAATATTCCTAACCAATGTCACCTTACTTCCTCTAAGTAAGATGGATAATTACATGATGGATAACTACACCGGAAACAGCGAAAGATCCAACGAATCGGTACTTAAGGAGTGGCTAGACAAACTGGTTCCTCTCGAACCCGACTCACCTGCTCTTCCGAGTGGGATACCGTATTATTGTAAATCAACCTTAACTAATGCGCCATTGCAGACGCAATCAGTCGCAAGTGAAGAGAACGAGGATTACCTTGACATATGCGAGCGAGACCCGAACGTATGCTTAGTAGGCACGACATCGGAAAAACTTCAGGAAGTGAATCTTACGAATTTACAAGTAAATAGTCTTTTAGATACACAATTATTTAATGTTTACGTATCGGGAACCGAAAATTTGGAAACTATGGAGTGCAAAGATCCATTGATAGAGGACTACGAACAGGTTCGTCCGTATCTAGCACAGTCGTTTACGGATATAACAGGGATTATTGAAAATTACCGCTACCAAGATGCAGCGAAGAAGGATGGAAGGAAAGCCTTGCACAAAAATCAAGACCTTTTCGCATTGGACGAGAGAACCAGGAACAGAAGGATTCTGGAGGAAATTAATCAAGACCACTTAAATCCCGAATTACAGGATAGGCTGGGAAAGCTCATTGAGAACACAGGTAGCATATTTCATCCTTAAAGGGGAATCTTTATCGTCGACTAAGTTGATACAGCACAAGATCGAAACATACGATGAAATACCACTCAATGTCAAGCAATATCCGATCCCACAGAAATTACAGGAGGTAGTCTACGAACAAGTTATTAAATTATTAGACACCGGTATTATAGAACGCAGTGATTCGCCGTACAATAATCCATTGTGGGTTGTCAAAAAACGTGACGATAACCAGGGAAACTCGCAGTGGAGGGTTGTAGTCGACTTTAGAAAACTGAACGAGAAGACGCGACCTTATCCCTTCCCGATTCCAAACATCACACACTTAGTTGAACAGTTAGGTGGCGCAAAATACTTCATCGTTGCTGACATGTATAGCGGATTCCATCAAATAGAAATTCGACCTGAAGATCGCGAGAAAACGGCCTTCTCTACTCCTTTTGGGCACTATCATTTTAAGCGAATGCCTTTCGGAATCTCTACTGCTCCGAGTACATTCCAGGAGCTTACCAACAAAGTTGTGGGCCAGAAGCCACTCACCATGGAAGGTAGAACAAGAGTCAAAGGTATGCTCGGCTACATTGACGACATAATCCTATTCGCTGAGACGCTCGATGAACTAGATCAAGTCTTTGTGGAATTGTCTAGTAAACTAAAGGAGGCCAATTTAAAACTGAATCCAAACAAGTGTCAATTTTATAAGGACAACGTCATTTTCTTGGGATATTCCGTAAGCGCTAGAGGATTGGAACCAAATCCGGAAAATATAAAAGCAATTGTCAACTACCCGATACCAAAAACACAGAAGAACATACGCCAATTCTTGGGAATTTGCGGATATTATAGGAACTTCATTCCCAACATGTCCAAACTAGCCAAACCTTTAACTAATTTGTTGAAGAAGGATCGTAAATTTGTATGGGGTAACGAACAGTCTGAAGCATTCGAAACTTTAAAACTAAAATTAGTAGAAGCACCCATACTTCAATACCCAGATTTTAATAAAAATTTCTATGTAACTACAGACGCATCGAACTATGCGATCGGTGGAGTTTTATCACAAAAAAGGGAATCAGCTGACCTTCCGATCGCCTACGCCAGCAAATCTCTCACGAATACGGAAACAAGATACAGCACGATCGAAAAAGAACTATTCGCAATGCTGTACTGTGCAAACCAATTCGAATACTTTCTAATCGGTAGGAAATTTACGTTTTTCACCGATCACAAACCACTCGTCTGGCTGCATCGTATAAAAGACTCCTCCTCTCGTCTCAAAAATTGGTATTTTAAATTAACGGAAAAATTTCAGTTTGAGGTAATTTATCAACCAGGAAAGACCAATTACGTAGCAGATGCTCTTTCCCGGAATCCTCCAGAGTTAGACCAGGTGAATATTATTGAAAAGAAATGTGAAGATGCGCACAATAACACACCCGACATGCCACACAGAGAAACGCGACTAAGTACGAGTTCGTCTTCATCAATGGAGATATATTCCAAAGCAACATCTTCGAAACAGAAGACTATTCCTACGCCCCAACAAACTGATCACGCAGACGAACAAGACCCCCTAACTACTGTTATAGATCATGAACAACCAACGGTCGACGAAATTACGACATTAGAAGAACGGCTTAGTAAAAATTGCGATACGGGAGATACAAACACTGACAACTCGACTACTGGAGACTCGACTCAAAGTCATTCAGATTCATCCGACACAACGAATACACAAACGAAACGACAGACATCATAGATCCCCCTGCAGTCGAATATGACGTAAATGCGCGAGAACAAAACCGACCATATATTTGTAGGAACATTATAGAAACGCGAGATTCATTTCTTTTAAATCGTGACAATATCATCTATTTCGTCACACAGAAAAACCAACCTCTTTGTACTGGAGCCAAACAACTATCAGATCGAGATGAGTTACCGGTAAACGATCACTTGACGCTAGGTAGGGCAAAAACCACGGAACGAAACGGTAAGGTGTTGATAGCCGCTCCTATCAAAGAAAATTTACACATTCGGGTTGATTATGACATTTTTGAAGAAGCAATCGCGTCGGTTCGTGATGTATGCCTATCAATGAATTTGAAATCCGTTCGATTATCGAAAACTTCGAATATCGATGATCTTTCGTGGACAGACATCGTGAACGTTTTAAAGAATAACTTTTCGGACGATACTACAAAATTAATAATTTGCAATAATAAAACCCAAATACCGGACCCGGAATTAAGGGATTCAATAATAACAGATATTCACGGTGCTCCCACGAACGGTCATAAGGGTATCACGAAGACTTATAACCGGATCCGTCAAAATTACTATTGGCCTAATATGAAAGAAGATATTAAAAAATTAATAAGTAAATGTAGAATCTGTGAAACAAACAAGCTGGTTAGAAGGAAAGTCAGACAGCCAATGGTCTTAACTGACACTCCGGGTGAAGCGTTCGAGAAATTAGCCATGGACCTCGTCGGACCGTTGCCCGGAACCAAGAAAGACAATATTTACATCCTCACCATGCAGGATTTATTAACGAAATTTTGTATACTCGCCCCATTAAGGAATGCCACTTCCAGGGATATCGCCGATGCGCTATTGAAAAGGTTTATATTTGTACATGGTTCGCCAAGGGTAATTTTGACAGATCAGGCCGCGAATTTTACTTCGGCACTAATGAAGAACATAGCCAAATTATGTAAAATTAAAACAATAACCACAACAGCGTTCTATCCGCAGGCGAACGGTTCGATCGAGCGGATGCACCATTCGCTTGCGGAATGGTTAAAGAACTACATAACCAACGTAAGGGAATGGGATGAGTGGTGTGAATGCGCTGCTTTTTCATATAATACCAGTGTGCACGAAGCTACGAAGCTCACCCCATTCGAATGCGTTTACGGTAAAATCGCGCGTGTACCATCTGACAAACCAATTGTAACCGACCAGACGATCGGAACTTATAATGAATATATAGTTGATTTAAGATCAAAACTTAATGACATCCAGAAGGTTGCGGCGGAGAATTTACGTAATGCAAAGATTCGTTCAAAAGGATACTATGATAAACGCTTGAACCCATGTAACTTTAAGGTGGGTGACAGGGTAATGCTCCTAGTGGAGCCAAGGAAAGATAAATTCTCGCCCCAACACTCTGGACCTCATAAAATTCTAGAATTACTACCGAATCACGATGTAAAAATTACTTATAAAAATGGCACACGCGTAGTACATTCAAATAAATTAAGGAAAACGAGACTTGACACAGAGTCTGAATTGCGCGATTCCGATATGACAACGTAGTTACTAACTCTAAGATTAAATATATGCTTAATATATACACTTATTATAATATGAATAACATTAGATTTCCTTTGTGCAGGATGACCACTGCGGCGACTCTTATTAGGCTACTTATGGCACTGCAGCTGAGCATCATCTCTAACGCCATCACAACATACGACTGCAAAACAACTCATCCCAATATAACAGTTATTTCACTGACGAAGGTGGACGACTGTGACATGACTAACCTAAAACCAAAAATCGAAGCGAAATATTTACAACTTTTGCAACGGACCGAATTTATGACAACCCAAACAGAACAATGTCTTGTAAAGGTCGAACAGAGTATCAAGTATTGTGGCATGCACTCACATATCTCAGACGTAAAAGGAGGCGAATCGACGTTTATTCTACCGATTTCAAGGGAAGCATGTCACGATTTATTAAAATACGGACAACTAAAATACGGACAGACTCTCTTAGGCAATTTGGTAGCAAATAACACTAATAGGCGAACCATTACTGTGGCTGGAAATGTCGACCTCGAGGGTAACTGTAAAGGCACGACGTACGTGAGTAACAATTACGAATACTCTGATGTGGTTGTCACCGCCAAATTGGAAATCCGAGCAGACTTAGTGACTGGCACCGTGAACAGGGAACAGGACGTTATCCTATTGCCTTCAGGAACCCGGTGTAGATTCTCTAAAACATTTTGCATCGATGCTGACGAAAAATATGTATTTTGGAACTATATACCCAGAACTTCTTGTAAATTTGACGAGTACGCTATTCTTTACGAAGGACCAGGAATAAAAATCGACGATCCAGAAGGGAAGTCCCTAACCATGTACTTTAGTAATTCTACCGGAGAGACAGGATTCGGCTTGGCGAGAACGGAGGAGATAGACATTTGCGGGTATCGACTTATCAAAACCGACCAAACGAAATTGTACATTTTCGAAACGACGCCACACAGATCGTTCACGTCCATACGGAAACTAAACATACCCGACGTTTCCCTAGGGTTATATTTTAACAGCAAAATAGGAAACATAGGACGTCACATTGAGATGGAAACTAAATCACTATACATGGAGACGGTAATCAACAAGTGTAAACTCGAAAAAATGATAATGGAAAACGCCCTAGCGACAGTCTACGACAATCCGGACGATTTCGCGCTCAACATCATGAAAGCACCAGGGTATCTAGCCATTCCAGCGGGAGAAGCCGCATACATTGTGCATTGCAAAGCCATTACATGCAAAGTGAGACAGACTGACAAATGCTACTACGATATACCGGTAGACTGTGGAGGACAAGAATTATTTGCCAAACCCAAATCTAGAATACTGACTAAGATAGGATCTTACCGCGATTGTAACGCATTGCTACCGACTTTATTTGAAGTAGAAGGTCAGTGGTATAAAAGTATAAAAGGAATTCATGAAGTCACACAGCCTCAAATTCTAAAACCAGCAAAGACCTTATCTTGGAAAACTACGGACTTAGAAAAGATCATGAACGCCGGAATTTATACACAGGATGACATTGACTCGCTACACAAACATTCTATTTTTCCAGCAGAGAAGGGACCTATCCTCGAAAGTATAGCTAGAAGATTGAATGATAACACGGCAGGACAACGTTCCATCAATTACAGGAATCTCTTAACACCCGAAGAATTAGAGAACATGACCCAATCTACTCTAGCGAAATATTGGAATAAATTTCAGAAATTCGGGCAAATATCGGCCGGAATACTGATGATCATATTTCTAATACAAACTATAAAATTACTATTTGATACGTTCATACGGGGATATGCTATATACAAAGTGTTCGGATGGAGTACACGATTATTTGGAGCGATATTCGGGTCGTTGACTCACCTATTCCTGAACCTGTCAAGAACAACTCCACGCAGTACGGACGATACTGTAGACACACCAACCAGTCACGATACGGATGGACGACGTGTACGGAAAAATGACTCACTACATGACCTCGAACTACGATTACTACGACCAAACGCTACAAACGTTACTCGACGATAAACTAGACAAAGACTGTACGGGGTAACAAGAAGGAAAATATGGGTAAAGAAGAAACAGAAAAATTTATGGCGAGCCTCGCCTTGGAGAACAATCGCGACACTCTACGTGTGCCGCGCTTGTTACTTAAGGGTGGGGGTGTTACGATATGAGGCTCAGCTCGCAGAATTCGCGACCTTACTATGTTGTTCTTATTGTATAACTAAGAAATATAAACGATCTAACTTAATTGTTAATTACATACTATTGTTATTTTAAGTACAATATTATTTCAATAAATGTTAAACACTTTTATCTGCGTAGGCGAATAGATGGCAGTATGTAGATCTTAAGCGACTAATATGAAATCGGTCTCAGAGGCATATCTTGAATGCTGTAGGAGTGGGAGTGACTTGGGTCCACACACCAAACATCGACCTGTCGAGCACTTCTATTCTCAATAACGACCATGGAATATACCGCCTAAACCGATATTTATTATTATTTTTATTATTGTATGATTACTCATATATACATATATATATATCAATTCAAGCACTGTGACGTAACTGTACGCTACTATTGGAGTTTACTAGACAACGACGACAGATATCAAAATTTTGATAAGAGCCCCACCCCCCCTAAAATTCATCGTTCTATACGATATGCATATTTGTTCCCACCTATACCATCCATTGTCACTATAGTTAACACATATTCGTATATACAGTATACTAATGTATGTTCACCCTCGCGGTGGTTGGATAAATGATCAAAATTCTAGATCGCCCACTACAGAGACGAGCCACGCACATCCGCAGATGAGGTTGGCCCTGCTACGAAAACGTTCCAACACCAATAATAGTCGATACACCGACCATTTCTGGCAGATGAGAGTTCTATCAACGTTGATCGAGTGATACGTAACTAAACGAGGCGGCTGCCGATAAATGTTACCAGAGGGAGACGATAAGCTGCCGACGACCATCAAACATGCGACAGTCGGTAATATATTACCCACCATCGATAAGGAGTGAAACTGTCTTACCGACATACGGCAAATCTTCCCGAAACAACTTCTCGATCATGAATAGCGTCGACTGGTACCATCTGAAGACTCTTACAATGCAATTGTTTATTTATAATTTTGTTTAAACATATAAAGGGACAAGAACTATATGAATATTATTGTAATAACACGTATTGCACCAATCGCAAGATGCGATAAAAACCAGCGTTACTTATATACATACTTTTTATACTAATATACGCATGCTTATTATAAATGAATGTAATGTTACCATTTAAAATTATTATAAATAAGAAAGGAATATTTCTAATCACAGGAAACATCAGTAAACAACACCGCGAAACACAAAACGTCTCTATTTCGAAATTTAACTTAAGCGATCGACTCGAAATTTCATATACAACAGACTTTTGTAATAAAGATCCTTTTCCCCTCCCGATAATCAATAATATATTAACGAATATTGTAAAACCAACGAACATAGAACATTCTAGAAGCATATAGAGTAATTATACGACGTAGAAGCCAACGGAATAAATATCATGTATCCTTATAACATCCGGTGTTAGATATCGTCGCCAGTTACGATATTTTCGCGTAAAGTTTAAGTCAGCGTTTTCGCGCTTGACAACAACGGACCAATAAAAAGAGACCAACGCTTCTAGAACCTTCTATGTATCGTCACGCGCGACCAATCAGACTGAACTATCCCCGCCACGATGCTACTCACGAGCGCAGTGTGCTCGTCGACTCCCGCCAGTGCTCAGACTGCCTTGATACCAAACGGACGTGCAATCGCGCCACTCCGATAATCTTCGAACAGTCTTCTTCTATTAAGATACAAAGTATATTCTAATTTATACCGATAGTAAGCGGACGCGTTCTAATTACCGTTCCAGTCAATATTTCATTGTTAATATCGCTTAATTATACTGATTTATATTCGTACGTGCACGAGCACCCGCGACATAACGCGAAGAGTGTACACTAAAAATAAATAAATAATCGTACCACTTTATCAGATTAAAGTTGATTATCGAGTTATTTATTTCTTTACTAATCTTTCCTTATACATAGAAGGAACTAAGTATTAATAAAAGTATAACGTCGAGGTAAAGTATATAATTTAAAACCACGGAAAGTAAATATACGTCGGATCATCGAGGAGGACCAGGCTTTCCAATCACGAGAGAAACAAACTGCATTTTACACGAGGGTTTTGGCACTTCTGCCATCTTGTAAATTCACATAAATAAAGCTTTGCCACACGCTGCCTCATTAAGCTCAACGGAGGGTCACCACGCCTATCAATCATCGAGAGTATGGGAGAAACGATTTAGTCCCTCCGAGCCACGAGACATCTAATCCCATCTCAAACTTACGAACTGCGTAAAGTCCGAAGGATTGACCAGTACGTTACACATTAAAAGTTTTTTAGTAAAAACAATACATTTCGTTTTATTGCGAAAAAACGTGTTTTTTTGTGCTTTTTTCGTTATTTTGACCGTTTTTCTATGTTTATCTTCGAAAATAGTTTTGAGCGTTAAGTGTACAATAGGAAAAAGTTTTGTTATTTTGAGACGAACATTTCGTCCGTATAAAGTTTTTATTTAGAATTAATACATTTCAAGATAATGCTACAAAACCGTTTCTAAGGAATTAAAAATAATGCCATAACTTAAAGTGTTTCAGTGCTATATATCTGAAAATAGGAACATTATCTAATTACATTATGACGAAGTTACCCTGTGAATCTCAGCTAAATTCGTAAAAAATTGACTGAGTTATCTTTGATACATGATTACATACATACATACATCCATACATACATTCTAGGGAGGGCCTTAACTGAATTCTAATAAATAAAAATTTCTCTTACAAACTATTATATAGTATATTTTGATGCATCACACATTTTGCGATGATGAAAATATAAGGCTCTCCAGTGTAGCGGTCGTGCCTAAAAATGGCCTGAGAACCGGATTACGACGACCACATGCGATCTCGCACGGAAAAGTACTAAAATTCGTATATTCTTGGATAAATTATTCTGACAACCAGAAACAAGACGACCACATGTACGTGGCGGAATTTCAGAATTTTTCAATGAAAATTACTTAATATGTTAGTAATATCAATGAATACCGAGAATAGATAAAAATGTAATGCATTTTGTTACGATGTGAGGCTCAGCTCGCAGAATTTGCGACCTTACTATGTTGTTCTTATTGTATAACTAAGAAATATAAACGATCTAACTTAATTGTTAATCACATACTATTGTTATTTTAAGTACAATATTATTTCAATAAATGTTAAACACTTTTATCTGCGTAGGCGAATAGATGGCAGTGTGTAGATCTTAAGCGACTAATATGAAATCGGTCTCAGATGCATATCTTGAATGCTGTAGGAGTGGGAGTGACTTGGGTCCACACACCAAACATCGACCTGTCGAGCACTTCTATTCTCGACAACGACCATGGAATATACCACCTAAACCGATATTTATTATTATTTTTATTATTGTATGATTACTCATATATACATATAATATATATATCAATTCAAGCACTGTGACGTAACTGTACGCTACTATTGGAGTTTACTAGACAACGACGACAGATATCAAAATTTTGATAAGAGCCCCACCCCCCCTAAAATTCATCGTTCTATACGATATGCACATCTGTTCCCACCTATACCATCCATTGTCACTTGTAATGTCGGGCAGTTTTTTTATACTTTTATATTAGTCAACAATAACCACGATTTATCCAAAATAAGTATAAAATAGTAAGTTAGTAATGATCGTATTCAAATATAACAATATATATACTTAGCAGTTAGTTATAAATGTATTCAAATACAATATTCATATGTTATGTCTACGCATATATTGTACACGCATGAATCACCTATACCTTTCTCTCTCGCACATAGTCAAATCCTTAGTTCCTTTCCACGACACCAGACTAGCGCCACTATCGCATGCATCACCTATACCTTTCTCTCTCGCACAAAGTCAAATCCTTAGTTCCTTTCCGCGCCACCAGACTAGCGCCACTATCGCATGAATCACCTATACCTTTCTCTCTCGCACATAGTCAAATCCTTAGTTCCTTTCCACGACACCAGACTAGCGCCACTATCGCATGCATCACCTATACCTTTCTCTCTCGCACAAAGTCAAATCCTTAGTTCCCTTCTGCACCACCAGACTAGCGCCACCGTCAATTCTCCACGCAACCTCTGCCACCTACTCATATGTCATGTTCTCCTAATCCTTTCCCAATAGATTCATGCGTTTCGCGCCACAATACGTTATATTAATAATAATCTTATGCATTATGAATTGTATAATGCCGCTAATACTTGCTATTATAACATTTATTTAATATTAAGTTACATATACGAATTAATGTCTTTCCACGAACACACTCATGTTTACGAAACTGACTCTCGACTCCGCTAATATTACTATTTAAATATCTTCTCACTCGAATGACTAATGTGTTTGACAATAACATGACTTCACAAAATTGCAATAGTATACACCAAATCACCTAAATAAGTACGTCATCAAAACATTCGCCAAAACAATCAAGAGACGCCGAAGATCTCATCAGTTTGCTGACAACGCCCCACCTCCAACCAATAAGTGGATTCGCAGCCCCATCCGTACACCACCGAAGGGCCGCCCACAACCAATCAAGAACAGCTCCGCCTTCAAGAACGGCGTACCACAAGATGCGCAGCAGTCGTTCCCCTCCATACCACCTCGAGAGAGGACGCGCATCAGTAGTCAGTCGAGGAGAGTCGTAGTCAGTCGATCGAGCGGACTCGAATAAGTCGGTCTTCCTACTCTCACATGTATAAGAGATTGTATCTTCGCGTATTTTCAACTACTTTAAATTTTGTACCTCAGTTCGGACAATAATTACTGTTGTTTTAAATTCGTATCTATTTGTCAAAAGCTATTAATTCTGTGAAATATAATTATGCTATTTTAAATAAATTGAGTGTAAAATATAAATCTGTGATCTCGTAATTGACTTTATCCGGACTTCCATCCACTATCCCGTGTTTCACAAACTGTTGCGTTCACTCTCGAAATCAATCTTCCCGTCATCGTCGTTTTGGACTTTGTTTCGACTCACACATCTTCGTCGTCCTGGATTTGGCTTGGAGGAAGCCGAAATCTTCTCCTGGTGACAGCTGCTGCCCTACCAATTCACCCTATACACCCTTCACAGGAACTGCTAAGACCTGCCTCGCTCTACCACGGTTCTCGTCAGTAAAAGTTAAGTAAAGTTATTTAGTTCATTCTTCCGTTTACAAAAATCAAAATCAGTAAAATCATAACTTTAATTTTTTTTTATCTGTAAAATTATCCGGGACACAACATTTTTTGGTGACAGCGGTGGGATACGAAAAAAAAAATAAATAATATACATATATATACGAACACATACGTATATTTTTGAATATATATATATATATATCATTTTTTTTGTAAATGGAAGATTGAATATATTTATCATTCAAGTATAAAACAATTTTTTCGCGATATTTTGCAATATACCAGTGTTAATGGTCGAACGGGAAGTGATAAATTCGAAATATTTAATAAATCGATTCTTAAAATAAAATCTCTTTGCATTCATCATAATGCCAATCACACGAAGCATGACTGATTTAAACACGGGCGAACTCGAATTACTTCGGGAAGAGATGGAACGACGCGCTAACAGACTTAAACAAAGTGAGATTGCACTCGAAAATCAAAAGGCCGAATTAGAAGCGCGTTACCAACAAATGACCGAAGAGTGCGCGAACAAAATTGCCGAGGAAAGACGGCGAAATTTGGAATTACAAGAAAGACTAAACGGTATGCAAACACGTAAAGATAGCGGGATGAATGATAGTCAGAACGAACGTACAAGTAATCCTTTTGAAACCGAACAAAACGACGTACACCGTCCATCCGCCGACCAGAATGACAGCGAATTAATGAAAATGTTTACAGAAATGTTAACAAAAGTAGTAGACCGTCCGCGCGAAAATACCACGTCCGCCATTATTATGCGCGAATTATTAAATAGTATCCCTATGTTTACGGGCAATAACTTAGCTCAGTTTGTGAAAGCATGTCGCAAAGTACAAAATCAATTGACCCCTAACACTCACGCGGAAGTCGCGAATTTGATAAAAAATACTAAACTGCACGATTATGCATATACGGCAGTGGAAGATTTTAATTTCGCGACGATTGACGAACTGCTTACGCGATTAAAAAATGTGTTCTCCACAAATGATACCTCGAATCATTATCGCGGTCAGATTGCTACGTTGGCAAAAAGGCACAACGAAGACATGCTACAATTCATCGGTAGAGTGAACGAAATTAAAATTAATTTGATCGACGCGATAATGCATGAAGATAGACTCGAGGTGTTGGATCGTCATCAACTAGGAAAGATTGAACACGAAATGCTCGAAGGATTTCGCTATGGCCTTCCGCCATCTTATAGAATAGGACTGTTAAATTATTATGATACGTTAAATGATGCCTTTGATGACGCGTTAAAAATCGAGAAACGAATGGAAATAGACAGACAGAAATACGGACTTTACAATAATTACGACGAACGCCCGCGACAGAACCGTAACAGAGAACCCCCTCCGCGATTCGAAAACCGAGACGAGCGTCATCGAAACTTTGATAACAGACGAACGGAAAATAGACACATTATGCGCACAGAAAACAATTTTGACAACAAACAAAGGAATAGTAATGATCGCTATTGTAATTATTGCAAACGTCCTGGACACGACGAGCGTTATTGTAAAAGTAAAGATTTTCATAATAATTGTAATTATTGCGGTAAACCCGGTCACTTTGAACGCGAATGCCGACGGAAGAAATACGACACCACGGTATGTAATTACTGTAAACGTAACGGACACGAAGAAAAGGAGTGCCGCGCTAAAATTTACGCGTCGGGAAACGGACACAGGGAGACGGGCAAAACGGGCAATCCCGCACGAAACTCCCTCAATCGCCCGATGAACACACTGAACGTAAAAGCCGTCCACTTCGCAGCAGTAAATGGTTTATTAGATATTCCTATAATCGTTCTTTCTAGCAAGGATATAATCGGTAATGAAGTAGAAACTATGATCGACACGGGCGCGCAGTTAAATGTCATAAAAGTAGGATATCTGAAAAACAACATAGCAATCAACGCAGATGATCGACCCTTTTTAGCGGGAATATCAAACACGCCATTAGAATCACTCGGATCGGTCACATTAAGAGTAGATAAATTCGAAGCTGACGCGAAATTTATAGTAATGCCAAACAACTTTCCCTTGCGCACCCCTGCACTTTTAGGAGCTAGATTTTTCCGCGAAAACCTCGTTACGATAGATTTTGTTAAAGAAACCATTCAATCGAGAAATACACAAATTACATTTGATGAACAAATCGTCATAAACGTGCCCGCTTCTTCCACACGACATATAGTAGCAAAAACTAGAACAGACATGAAAATAGGGTACGTGAAAACAGCGACAATAGCTAAAGGCGTACGGATCGGAGGCGTACGTACTACAAATTTTTACGGTTCGGTCGTAGTGCCAGTTACAAACGACAATAATTATGACGTAATAATACGAATACCGCGAGTTACAATTGTTAACGATGACGATCTCATATGCACAAGTGAAATACAAACGATATCGGAAGATGAAAGTAATCCAGTCGAATGCGGAGCCAGCGATGCCCCATCCTGCGTTTACCTAGCGAACGATAAGACAAAAGAAAAGATGCAAAGTAATCCGGTCGAATGCGACGACGATGTACGTCCATCCCGCGAATGCCCAGTCACCTTCAGTAAAACTCACGACATATCTAAAATAAAGAGTATAAAGGCTCGCGAAATCAGTAAAACTAGGGAAAAGTCATCAACACATGCGGAAAAAAACACATACGCATACTGACACTACCAACTCGACACGAACTTTAAACAATGACGAAATAAGCATAGACGATACCCCTACATTCTCTCCGTCCGAATACGAATTCTTACAACAAAATCATCCATCAGTATTCGCAGACGACGATCAAACAGAGACATTAACAATGACCGACTACACTAAATTATTAGCCGATGAACTGTATAACAATAAATACATAAATGAAATCCTCATTGAGGAAGACGCGATTAACGACGACGAGACCCACATAACATACTGGACAAGCGACGGACATATAAACAATGATGCACAAGCAGAACTAATACTCGCGGATCACGAACTTCCCATGATGGGGAACTGTATTTATACATTTAGTTACACATCGAATAACGCGGTAGTAACTCCCACTTTGAACATCACGCGATCTGATAAACTGCGTCAGATTTTACAAACCGAAAAGTGCGACTCTGACACTAACATAAGGATTAATAAAATAAGCGAAGAATATAACGATGTTTTCTTACTACCGGGAGACACACTCCATGCTACGAATATGACCGAACATCGTATTGATTTAATAGACGATATACCAGTAGTAGCTAAACAATACCGTTTGCCACAAATTTTAAAAGAAGAAGTTAATGTACAAATCTCGAAGCTGATCGAACAAGGAATAATAGAACCTTCAGATAGCGCGTATTCCAGCCCCTTGTGGATCGTTCCCAAAAAGGATGGTCCACAGGGAGAGAAGAAATGGCGTTTAGTCATCGATTACAGATGTATAAATGAAAAAACAATCAGTAACGCTTATCCTTTACCAAATATTAATGATATTCTCGATAGTCTAGGCGGAAATAAATATTTTTCTTGTCTCGATCTCGCTTCGGGATTTCACCAAATAAATATGCGTAAACAAGATCGTAAATATACCGCTTTTTCTACCCCTTATGGTCACTATCAATTCAAACGAATGCCTTTCGGGCTGAAAAACGCGCCTGCCACCTTCCAGTCTTTAATGGATGCTCTCTTCAAAGGCTTACAAGGTAACTCAATTTTTGTATTTGCTGATGATTGCATCATCTTTGCTAAAACCTTGGAAGAGCACGATAAAAAATTGGAAGTGGTAGTTCAAAGATTACGCGACGCAGGCATGAAGTTACAAGCGGAAAAATGTCAATTTTACCGAACCGAAGTCGTATACCTCGGTCATAGCATATCAGCAAACGGCGTAAAACCTGATCCTAGAAAAATTAATTCTGTTGAAAACTTCCCTTTACCGAAAGAGAAGAAAAATATTAAGCAGTTCCTTGGACTAACGGGATATTATAGAAAATTTATACCTAATTATGCAAAAATCGCCAAACCGCTTACTGATTTGCTAAAAAATGAAAGTATCTTTAATTGGAAAGAAGAACAACAAAAGGCCTTTAAACAATTATCTCAAAAGTTGTGCGAAGCTCCAATTCTCCAACATCCCGATTTATCACTCGAATTTCATGTCACTACCGACGCATCGCAATATGCGATCGGCGCAGTTCTTAGCCAAAAAAGAAACGGTTCCGATCTCCCTGTAGCATTTTATTCAAGACTCTTAAAAAGCGCTGAAACTCGATATGCTGTAATAGAGAAAGAATTACTCGCGATGCTTGATGCGGCCTTTCAATTTAGACATTGTCTTTTCGGTCGTACATTTACCTTTTATACTGATCATAAGCCTTTAATTTGGTTACACAACATTAAAGAACCAACTTCAAGATTGAAAAGATTTTATTTTAAGCTCAGAGAATTCGAATATAAAATAGTTTATATTCCGGGAAAAACAAACGTCGTAGCCGACGCGTTATCTAGAAACCCGCCAACCCAAGAAATGACTAACGTATTTACATTAACATCTGATACTGACGAAATATTTACTCCGCGAAATCGAACACGGCAATCTGCAAACCTAACCGATAACGAAGAGTTTAACAAAAACATTTCCACACCGACTCATGACCAAGTAAACAAAATCGGTAACGAAGATGACGAACGTTTAGTCAACGTAAACAGCGATATCGATTCAAACGAACCCGCCAACGTAAATGAAACGCAATCAGATAGCGGAGAAAGCTCCAACAATAGTGATATCTTTGATCCTCCGTCAATACCTTATCGACTCGACAAAAGAAATCCAAGACCAGCTCCAAACATCGTCGAATCAAGAGACGGTTTACTCATGGCTAAAGATAACATAGCTTACTTCGTCACATTACAAAATGAACCGCTCGATAAAGGAGCCGATAGTCTTTTAGATTGCCGCAATCTGCCTCCACTCAATAATATCAGTTTAGGTGAGATAAACGTGGCTACGCAAGGAACGAAATACCTCTTTGCGCTACCAGTCAAGGAAGATCTTCACTCACGAACAGAATCAGAGAACGTGCGTGTCACGCTCAATTACTCAAAGAATTTGTCGTCACGCATAAACTAGGCTCATTCAGAATATCGAAAACAGACTCCATCGACGACATACCATGGATTCTTATACTTAACATTCTACGAGACTTGTTTAAAGAAACTCCAGTCAAAATTATAATTTGTCGACACTTAGTAAAAATACCAGATCCCGGCCTACGAGAACAATTGATCATCGATACTCACACTTCACCAATCAACGGACACAAAGGCGTAGCAAAAACTTATAAGAGAATTCGCCAAGATTTCTTTTGGTCCGGATTGAAAGCACAAGTTCAAGAAGTGGTATCTAAGTGCCGAGTGTGTCAATTGAACAAGCTAGTGCGCAAGAAAGTAAAACAACCACTAGTGATCACTGACACTCCAGGATCGAGTTTCGACAAAATCAGTCTCGACATCGTTGGACCTTTACCTACAACACCTAAAGGTAACACCTACATACTGACAATGCAATGTCTACTAACAAAATACATCATAACGGTAGCATTACAAAATGCTACATCTATGGATATTGCTACAGCTTTATTACACAATCTCGTTTTCATATTCGGTTCTCCAAAAATAATTCTTACTGACCAAGGAAAAAATTTTACAAGTAGTTTAATACGTAACGTTTCGAAAATCTGTAAAATTAAAAACATTACTACCACGGCATACAGGCCTCAATCTAATGGCTCAATTGAAAGAATGCATCACGTAATCAAGCAATATCTAAAATGTTATTTAAATAATCAACGATTGTGGGACGAATGGCTATCATGCGCCACTTTTGCGTATAACACGAGCGTACACGAGGGAACTCACTTTACCCCATTCGAACTTATATTCGGTAAGATTGCGCGCGTACCATCTGCTAATATCACAGCCGAAGATCATCTAGAAGGCACTTATTTAGACTACATTACCCAATTGCATGAAAAACTTAGCGAAATACAGCAATTAGCCCGCGACAATCTAGTTCGTTCGAAAGAAAAATCGAAAGAATATTATGATCAGAAAGTAAATCCGTGTTTGTTCAAAGTCGGAGATACGGTTCTACTTTTACAAGAACCAAAAACAAATCCGTTTAACCCTGAATATATGGGACCATATAAAATATTAAGAATTTTCGATAATGGCGTTAATATAGAAATAAGTTATAAGAATAATAAAACTCGTATTGTACATGCGAACAAATTGCGTTTAACGCGTCTTAGAAGACAGAGTGAAATTGATCACTCCTCTTCTCATGTTACAGGAACCTCCATCGACGAATAACTGCAGATCACTACGTTCATGATGAATCTCGTCACCGCACTACTCATCATCAACACCGTACTGCTTCACCTATCAAACATCGAGGCACTCGTCGGCTACAACTGCGGCACCTCATCAACACCCAACGTCACGACTGTGTCTCTGTTAAAAGTAGGTGAATGCGATTTCAAAGACCTCACACCAACACTAGAATCAAAATATGTACAATTATTACAATATACCGAATATGCGCCAATATTTGTTGAACAATGTAAAGTAAAAGTCGAAAAAACAATACGACATTGCGGGATGAATTCACATAGTAGTTTAGTAAAAGGTGGTGATTCCACCTATATGCAGTATGTATCGAGTGAAGCCTGTAAAGATATACATAAATACGGACAATTTAAATTTGGAGAAATCGTGGTTGAAAAATTAGTAGCAAACGCAACAAATCGCAGAAATATAATTTTATCCGGATACGTAGATTCGGATGGCAATTGCGAAGGCAAGGTTTACATCTCGGACGGACAAATCTATAAGAATGTAGTAGTCACAGCTAAACTCGAGATCACTATACAGTCATTTACGGCTACCGTAAATAAAGATCGAAACGAGCTTACGCTCAGATCTGGCACTAAATGTAAATACACAGAAGGTCGTTGCATTGATCACACGGAAGATTTCACTTTTTGGACTATGTTACATTCACAGGAATGTAACTTTGATCGTTACGTAATTTTATATGAAGGTTTAGTAACAAAAGCTAGTGACAATAATATACAGGCCCCAGAAATTTATTACGCTAACGACACCTTAGGAGTTAAATTTGCTCTCTCCAATGAGGGAGAACATACAATTTGCGGCTATAAAATGATAAAAACCGAACAACCTAATCTATTCTTATTTGAAACTAATCCCGGTAGATCATTCGCTAATAAAAATCCTATTGACCCACACGACGTAAAAATAACTGCATATTTTGATACAAAAATTAATTTCTTATCCCAACATATTAAACGCGAAATAAATTCACTATACCGCGACATTGTGACTCACAGATGCAATTTAGAACGGAAAGTAATACAAAATACATTAACACAGTCAACTCAAAACCCAGACGAATTCGCTTACTCTATAATGAAAACACCAGGATACATGGCAATAATAGCAGGAGAAGTTGCTCACTTGATTCAATGCACGCCGGAAAACGTAAAAATCCGTAAGACCGATCATTGTTACTTAGAATTACCGGTGACATTCCACAATGATAGTTATTTCTTAACACCCAAATCACATATTCTCACCCAGATGGGAACAGTACGCACATGCAATCCTATATTACCGACAATTTATAACATAGAAAACGTTTGGTATAAATTTTTACCTACATTAACGACCGCAGAAATACCCCACATCATACAACCATTAAACAAACCCACTTGGCAATATACGGACCCAGGTAAACTCGCAAATAGCGGTATATACTCCCAAGAAGATCTCGAAAAATTAAGAGAAACTGTTATGTTCCCCGCAGAAAAGCCAGCTGTACTAAATTCTTTAGCCCAAAGTGCCATGGGAATAGAAAACCCATCAACAAATATTAATCTAGTAAATTTAATAGACGACAATGTATTAGAAAAATTTACTGAGTCAACATCCAATAAGATATGGCAAAAATTCATTATATTCGGATCATTTAGCGCAGGCGTAATGTCAATAATGTTTATATTAGGCTCCCTCAAATACATAGCCAGCACTATAATTCATGGAATCGCAATATATAATATATACGGATTTAGTATTAGACTTTTAGCCGCATTTTGGAGCGCACTAGCAAACTTAATAATACATATGAGTTCAGGTTCACTTCCAAAAAGCAATAAAAAACAAAAAACCGATGTAGAAGCTAATTTCGAAGAAATAAAAAATGAAAATGAAAACAGTAAACCTCAAGTGCCACCACGTTCGCATAATGAGCCTCCGCAATTATATCCATCAATCACGGAAAACTTAGAAAAAACAAGAGCACAATTTTACGTTGCCACAGCACCCGCTCTCGTTAAGAAGCCGCAGGTGCCATTCACACCAGCGACTTCTGACTTAACCGGGGGGGTGTAATGTCGGGCAGTTTTTTTATACTTTTATATTAGTCAACAATAACCACGATTTATCCAAAATAAGTATAAAATAGTAAGTTAGTAATGATCGTATTCAAATATAACAATATATATACTTAGCAGTTAGTTATAAATGTATTCAAATACAATATTCATATGTTATGTCTACGCATATATTGTACACGCATGAATCACCTATACCTTTCTCTCTCGCACATAGTCAAATCCTTAGTTCCTTTCCACGACACCAGACTAGCGCCACTATCGCATGCATCACCTATACCTTTCTCTCTCGCACAAAGTCAAATCCTTAGTTCCTTTCCGCGCCACCAGACTAGCGCCACTATCGCATGAATCACCTATACCTTTCTCTCTCGCACATAGTCAAATCCTTAGTTCCTTTCCACGACACCAGACTAGCGCCACTATCGCATGCATCACCTATACCTTTCTCTCTCGCACAAAGTCAAATCCTTAGTTCCCTTCTGCACCACCAGACTAGCGCCACCGTCAATTCTCCACGCAACCTCTGCCACCTACTCATATGTCATGTTCTCCTAAACCTTTCCCAATAGATTCATGCGTTTCGCGCCACAATACGTTATACTAATAATAATCTTATGCATTATGAATTGTATAATGCCGCTAATACTTGCTATTATAACATTTATTTAATATTAAGTTACATATACGAATTAATGTCTTTCCACGAACACACTCATGTTTACGAAACTGACTCTCGACTCCGCTAATATTACTATTTAAATATCTTCTCACTCGAATGACTAATGTGTTTGACAATAACATGACTTCACAAAATTGCAATAGTATACACCAAATAACCTAAATAAGTACGTCATCAAAACATTCGCCAAGACAATCAAGAGACGCCGAAGATCTCATCAGTTTGCTGACAACGCCCCACCTCCAACCAATAAGTGGATTCGCAGCCCCATCCGTACACCACCGAAGGGCCGCCCACAACCAATCAAGAACAGCTCCGCCTTCAAGAACGGCGTACCACAAGATGCGCAGCAGTCGTTCCCCTCCATACCACCTCGAGAGAGGACGCGCATCAACAGTCAGTCGAGGAGAGTCGTAGTCAGTCGATCGAGCGGACTCGAATAAGTCGGTCTTCCTACTCTCACATGTATAAGAGATTGTATCTTCGCGTATTTTCAACTACTTTAAATTTTGTACCTCAGTTCGGACAATAATTACTGTTGTTTTAAATTCGTATCTATTTGTCAAAAGCTATTAATTCTGTGAAATATAATTATGCTATTTTAAATAAATTGAGTGTAAAATATAAATCTGTGATCTCGTAATTGACTTTATCCGGACTTCCATCCACTATCCCGTGTTTCACAAACTGTTGCGTTCACTCTCGAAATCAATCTTCCCGTCATCGTCGTTTTGGACTTTGTTTCGACTCACTCGTCTTCGTCGTCCTGGATTTGGCTTGGAGGAAGCCGAAATCTTCTCCTGGTGACAGCTGCTGCCCTACCAATTCACCCGATACACCCTTCACAGGAACTGCTAAGACCTGCCTCGCTCTACCACGGTTCTCGTCAGTAAAAGTTAAGTAAAGTTATTTAGTTCATTCTTCCGTTTACAAAAATCAAAATCAGTAAAATCATAACTTTAATTTTTTTTTATCTGTAAAATTATCCGGGACACAACACACTATAGTTAATACATATTCGTATATACAGTATACTAATGTATGTTCACCCTCGCGGTGGTTGGATAAATGATCAAAATTCTAGATCGCCCACTACAGAGACGAGTCACGCACATCCGCAAATGAGGTTGGCCCTCCTGCGAAAACGTTCCAACACCAATAATAGTCGATACATCGACCATTTCTGGCAGATGAGAGTTCTATCAACGTCGATCGAGTGATACGTAACTAAACGAGGCGGCTGCCGCTAAATGTTACCAGAGGGAGACGATAAGCTGCCGACGACCATCAACATGCGACAGTCGGTAGTATATTACCCACCATCGATAAGGAGTGAAACTGTCTTACCGACATACGGCAAATCTTCCCGAAACAACTTCTCGATCATGAATAGCGTCGACTGGTACCATCTGAAGACTCTTACAACGCAATTGTTTATTTATAATTTTGTTTAAACATATAAAGGGACAAGAACGATATGAATATTATTGAATAACACGTATTGCACCAATCGCAAGATGCGATAAAAAAAACCAGCGTTACTTATGTACATACTTTTTATACTAATATACGCATGCTTATTATAAATGAATGTAATGTACCATTTAAAATTATTATAAATAAGAAAGGAATATTTCTAACCACAGGAAAAATCAGTAAACAACACTGCGAAACACAAAAAACGTCTCTATTTCGAAATTCAACTTAAGCGATCGACTCGAAATTTCATATACAACAGACTTTTGTAATAAAGATCCTTTTCCCCTCCCGATAATCAATAATATATTAACGAATATTGTAAAACCAACGAACATAGAACATTCTAGAAGCATATAGAGTAATTATACGACGTAGAAGCCAACGGAATAAATATCGCGTATCCTTATAACATCCGGTGTTAGATATCGTCGCCAGTTGCGATATTTTCGCGTGAAGTTTAAGTCAGCGTTTTCGCGCTTGACAACAACGGACCAATAAAAAGAGACCAACGCTTCTAGAACCTTCTATGTACCGACACGCGCGACCAATCAGACTGAACTATCCCCGCCACAAACGTTACTCACGAGCGCAGTGTGCTCGCCGACTCCCGCCAGTGCTCAGACTGCCTTGATACCAAACGGACGTGCAATCGCACCTCTCCGATAACCTTCGAACAGTCTTCTTCTATTAAGATACAAAGTATATTTTAATTTATACCGATAGTAAGCGGACGCGTTTTAATTACCGTTCCAGTCAATATTTCATTGTTAATATCGCTTAATTATACAGATTTATATTCGTACGTGCACGAGCACCCGCGACATAACGCGAAGAGTGTACACTAAAAAATAAATAAATAATCGTACCACTTTATCAGGTTAAAGTTGATTATCGAGTTATTTATTTCTTTACTAATCTTTCCTTATATACATAGAAAGAACTAGGTATTAATAAAAGTATAACGTCGAGGTAAAGTATATAATTTAAAAGCACGGAAAGTAAATATACGTCGGATCATCGAGGAGGACCAGGCTTTCCAATCACGAGAGAAACAAACTGCATTTTACACGAGGGTTTTGGCACTTCTGCCATCCTGTAAATTCACATAAATAAAGCTTTGCCACACGCTGCCTCATCAAGCTCAACGGAGGGTCACCACGCCTATCAATCATCTAGAGTACGGGAAAAACGACTTAGTCCCTCCGAGCCACGAGACATCTAATCCCATCTCAAACTTACGAACTGCGTAAAGTCCGAAGGATTGACCAGTACGTTACATTGGTGACAGCGGTGGTGGGAATTTTTCGTCTGAAAAAAAAATACAGAAACAAGGTAAATGCATTATCATTATTTCATATTTTGCAATTTTCTTACAAACATTTCTATAACTTTGGCATGATTGTATTCAAATACTTATTGATAAATTGCATGAATTTTACAATTTAAAATATAGAAGATCAAACGTATATAATATTAATAATTACTTATTTAATGCATGATTGTTATAATTTGAATGACCGCTAATTTTCTAATTTTATTGTTCACACGGTCACGAAATTCATTTATTATTTTTATCGCACTGTTCTAAGAAATAATACGCGAGTGACGCACGAGTAAGACTCGAGTTACTTGATAACGCTTACACTGCACTCTTCGTGTTGCGACACTAACTTTTTATATCTCTATACATACTCTTTTATAATACTGCATAAGTCATATTATTTCATGCATACAACTAACCCATTTTTATTCGACAAATTTTGTTTCCCATATTTCTCATAAACACATATTAAATTTTCATATCCAATTTATATTCGTTACTATTATTATCTTGTGTGGGTAAAACCCTGCCTTATCTACGCAACAGTTATCTACTGTCGGTAACTTACCGATCGTCGATAACAGTTACCCATAACCGGTAACCGTCGGTAAGTGTTACCCACCAACAGTAATCGTCGGTATACTCACCTCACGAGGTAACCCTATATCATTAAATACCAGTAGCTTGCAATTACTTCATCTTCATTTTCGACAATACGGTAGTTTTCTTTACCTTGCGGCTTTGTGACGTGACGATAATAATTCATTCAACCTACCATTGACTTTGGTTACTTTCAAGGCGTCAAGCGTTTGCGACATTCTAATTCAAATTATATATTACGAATTTCTTTGTCCCCACATATTAATCTAAAATTTTATTATATATCAGCATTAAGAAACTAGTGCTACATTTCCCTCTTTTCTCCACATCCCAGCGTCATATTTAGGCTGCTAGACTGTTAACATTAGACCCAGGTTACTCGACATATTCTTTTTTTTATTTTTTTATAAACACGCGTTACTATGTCGGAGTCCGAAGTCGAATATACAGTAGAGGATCTTAAACGGGAAAGAGCCGAAGTGAAACAAAGAGAACATCGATTACGTCGATTGGAGGCAGCACTTGTAACGTACTGGTCAATCCTTCGGACTTTACGCAGTTCGTAAGTTTGAGATGGGATTAGATGTCTCGTGGCTCGGAGGGACTAAATCGTTTTTCCCGTACTCTCGATGATTGATAGGCGTGGTGACCCTCCGTTGAGCTTAATGAGGCAGCGTGTGGCAAAGCTTTATTTATGTGAATTTACAGGATGGCAGAAGTGCCAAAACCCTCGTGTAAAATGCAGTTTGTTTCTCTCGTGATTGGAAAGCCTGGTCCTCCTCGATGATCTGACGTATATTTACTTTCCGTGTTTTTAAATTATATACTTTACCTCGACGTTATACTTTTATTAATACTTAGTTCCTTCTATGTATATAAGGAAAGATTAGTAAAGAAATAAATAACTCGATAATCAACTTTAACCTGATAAAGTGGTACGATTATTTATTTATTTTTAGTGTACACTCTTCGCGTTATGTCGCGGGTGCTCGTGCAGGTACGAATATAAATCAGTATAATTAGGCGATATTAACAATGAAATATTGACTGGAACAGTAATTAAAACGCGTCCGCTTACTATCGGTATAAATTAAAATATACTTTGTATCTTAATAGAAGAAGACTGTTCGAAGATTATCGGAGTGGTGCGATTGCACGTCCGTTTGGTATCAAGGCAGTCTGAGCACTGGCGGGAGTCGACGAGCACACTGCGCTCGTGAGTAACGTTCGTGGCGGGGATAGTTCAGTCTGATTGGTCGCGCGTGACGATACATAGAAGGTTCTAGAAGCGTTGGTCTCTTTTTATTGGTCCGTTGTTGTCAAGCGCGAAAACGCTGACTTAAACTTCTACGCGAAAATATCGTAACTGGCGACGATATCTAACACCGGATGTTATAAGGATACATGATATTTATTCCGTTGGCTTCTACGTCGTATAATTACTCTATATGCTTCTAGAATGTTCTATGTTCGTTGGTTTTACAATATTCGTTAATATATTATTGATTATCGGGAGGGGAAAAGGATCTTTATTACAAAAGTCTGTTGTATATGAAATTTCGAGTCGATCGCTTAAGTTGAATTTCGAAATAGAGACGTTTTTGTGTTTCGCAGTGCTGTTTACTGATGTTTCCTGTGGTTAGAAATATTCCTTTCTTATTTATAATAATTTTAAATGGTACATTACATTCATTTATAATAAGCATGCGTATATTAGTATAAAAAGTATGTATATAAGTAACGCTGGTTTTTCTTGCGATTGGTGCAATACGTGTTATTCAATAATATTCATATAGTTCTTGTCCCTTTATATGTTTAAACAAAATTATAAATAAACAATTGCGTTGTAAGAGTCTTCAGATGGTACCAGTCGACGCTATTCATGATCGAGAAGTTGTTTCGGGAAGATTTGCCGTATGTCGGTAAGACAGTTTCACTCCTTATCGATGGTGGGTAATATACTACCGACTGTCGCATGTTGATGGTCGTCGGCAGCTTATCGTCTCCCTCTGGTAACATTTACCGGCAGCCGCCTCGTTTAGTTACGTATCACTCGATCAACGTTGATAGAACTCTCATCTGCCAGAAATGGTCGGTGTATCGACTATTATTGGTGTTGGAACGTTTTCGTAGCAGGGCCAACCTCATCTGCGGATGTGCGTGGCTCGTCTCTGTAGTGGGCGATCTAGAATTTTGATCATTTATCCAACCACCGCGAGGGTGAACATACATTAGTATACTGTATATACGAATATGTGTTAACTATAGTGACAATGGATGGTATAGGTGGGAACAAATATGCATATCGTATAGAACGATGAATTTTAGGGGGGGTGGGGCTCTTATCAAAATTTTGATATCTGTCGTCGTTGTCTAGTAAACTCCAATAGTAGCGTACAGTTACGTCACAGTGCTTGAATTGATATATATATATGTATATATGAGTAATCATACAATAATAAAAATAATAATAAATATCGGTTTAGGCGGTATATTCCATGGTCGTTATTGAGAATAGAAGTGCTCGACAGGTCGATGTTTGGTGTGTGGACCCAAGTCACTCCCACTCCTACAGCATTCAAGATATGCATCTGAGACCGATTTCATATTAGTCGCTTAAGATCTACATACTGCCATCTATTCGCCTACGCAGATAAAAGTGTTTAACATTTATTGAAATAATATTGTACTTAAAATAACAATAGTATGTGATTAACAATTAAGTTAGATCGTTTATATTTCTTAGTTATACAATAAGAACAACATAGTAAGGTCGCAAATTCTGCGAGCTGAGCCTCATATCGTAACACCCCCACCCTTAAGTAACAAGCGCGGCACACGTAGAGTGTCGCGATTGTTCTCCAAGGCGAGGCTCGCCATAAATTTTTCTGTTTCTTCTTTCCCATATTTTCCTTCTTGTTACCCCGTACAGTCTTTGTCTAGTTTATCGTCGAGTAACGTTTGTAGCGTTTGGTCGTAGTAATCGTAGTTCGAGGTCATGTAGTGAGTCATTTTTCCGTACACGTCGTCCATCCGTATCGTGACTGGTTGGTGTGTCTACAGTATCGTCCGTACTGCGTGGAGTTGTTCTTGACAGGTTCAGGAATAGGTGAGTTCAACGACCCGAATATCGCTCCAAATAATCGTGTACTCCATCCGAACACTTTGTATATAGCATATCCCCGTATGAACGTATCAAATAGTAATTTTATAGTTTGTATTAGAAATATGATCATCAGTATTCCGGCCGATATTTGCCCGAATTTCTGAAATTTATTCCAATATTTCGCTAGAGTAGATTGGGTCATGTTCTCTAATTCTTCGGGTGTTAAGAGATTCCTGTAATTGATGGAACGTTGTCCTGCCGTGTTATCATTCAATCTCCTAGCTATACTTTCGAGGATAGGTCCCTTCTCTGCTGGAAAAATAGAATGTTTGTGTAGCGAGTCAATGTCATCCTGTGTATAAATTCCGGCGTTCATGATCTTTTCTAAGTCCGTAGTTTTCCAAGATAAGGTCTTTGCTGGTTTTAGAATTTGAGGCTGTGTGACTTCATGAATTCCTTTTATACTTTTATACCACTGACCTTCTACTTCGAATAAAGTCGGTAGCAATGCGTTACAATCGCGGTAAGATCCTATCTTAGTCAGTATTCTAGATTTGGGTTTGGCAAATAATTCTTGTCCTCCACAGTCAACCGGTATGTCGTAGTAGCATTTGTCAGTCTGTCTCACTTTGCATGTAATGGCTTTGCAATGCACAATGTATGCGGCTTCTCCCGCTGGAATGGCTAGATACCCTGGTGCTTTCATGATGTTGAGCGCGAAATCGTCCGGATTGTCGTAGACTGTCGCTAGGGCGTTTTCCATTATCATTTTTTCGAGTTTACACTTGTTGATTACCGTCTCCATGTATAGTGATTTAGTTTCCATCTCAATGTGGCGTCCTATGTTTCCTATTTTGCTGTTAAAATATAACCCTAGGGAAACGTCGGGTACGTTTAGTTTCCGTATGGACGTGAACGATCTGTGTGGCGTCGTTTCGAAAATGTACAATTTCGTTTGGTCGGTTTTGATAAGTCGATACCCGCAAATGTCTATCTCCTCCGTTCTCGCCAAGCCGAATCCTGTCTCTCCGGTAGAATTACTAAAGTACATGGTTAGGGACTTCCCTTCTGGATCGTCGATTTTTATTCCTGGTCCTTCGTAAAGAATAGCGTACTCGTCAAATTTACAAGAAGTTCTGGGTATATAGTTCCAAAATACATATTTTTCGTCAGCATCGATGCAAAATGTTTTAGAGAATCTACACCGGGTTCCTGAAGGCAATAGGATAACGTCCTGTTCCCTGTTCACGGTGCCAGTCACTAAGTCTGCTCGGATTTCCAATTTGGCGGTGACAACCACATCAGAGTATTCGTAATTGTTACTCACGTACGTCGTGCCTTTACAGTTTCCCTTCGAGGTCGACATTTCCAGCCACAGTAATGGTTCGCCTATTAGTGTTATTTGCTACCTAAATTGCCTAAGAGAGTCTGTCCGTATTTTAGTTGTCCGTATTTTAATAAATCGTGACATGCTTCCCTTGAAATCGGTAGAATAAACGTCGATTCGCCTCCTTTACGTCTGAGACATGTGAGTGCATGCCACAATACTTGATGCTCTGTTCGACCTTTACAAGACATTGTTCTGTTTGGGTTGTCATAAATTCGGTCCGTTGCAAAAGTTGTAAATATTTCGCTTCGATTTTTGGTTTTAGGTTAGTCATGTCACAGTCGTCCACCTTCGTCAGTGAAATAACTGTTATATTGGGATGAGTTGTTTTGCAGTCGTATGTTGTGATGGCGTTAGAGATGATGCTCAGCTGCAGTGCCATAAGTAGCCTAATAAGAGTCGCCGCAGTGGTCATCCTGCACAAAAGGAAAACTAATGTTATGCATATTATAATAAGTGTATATATTAAGCATATATTCTACTCTTAGAATTAGTAACTACGTTGTCATATCGGAATCGCGCAATTCAGACTCTGTGTCAAGTCTCGTTTTCCTTAATTTATTTGAATGTACTACGCGTGTGCCATTTTTATAAGTAATTTTTACATCGTGATTCGGTAGTAATTCTAAAATTTTATGAGGTCCAGAGTGTTGGGGCGAGAATTTATCTTTCCTTGGCTCCACTAGGAGCATTACCCTGTCACCCACCTTAAAGTTACATGGGTTCAAGCGTTATCATAGTATCCTTTTGAACGAATCTTTGCATTACGTAAATTCTCCGCCGCAACCTTCTGGATGTCATTAAGTTTTGATCTTAAATCAACTATATATTCATTATAAGTTCCGATCGTCTGGTCGGTTACAATTGGTTTGTCAGATGGTACACGCGCGATTTTACCGTAAACGCATTCGAATGGGGTGAGCTTCGTAGCTTCGTGCACACTGGTATTATATGAAAAAGCAGCGCATTCACACCACTCATCCCATTCCCTTACGTTGGTTATGTAGTTCTTTAACCATTCCGCAAGCGAATGGTGCATCCGCTCGATCGAACCGTTCGCCTGCGGATAGAACGCTGTTGTGGTTATTGTTTTAATTTTACATAATTTGGCTATGTTCTTCATTAGTGCCGAAGTAAAATTCGCGGCCTGATCTGTCAAAATTACCCTTGGCGAACCATGTACAAATATAAACCTTTTCAATAGCGCATCGGCGATATCCCTGGAAGTGGCATTCCTTAATGGGGCGAGTATACAAAATTTCGTTAATAAATCCTGCATGGTGAGGATGTAAATATTGTCTTTCTTGGTTCCGGGCAACGGTCCGACGAGGTCCATGGCTAATTTCTCGAACGCTTCACCCGGAGTGTCAGTTAAGACCATTGGCTGTCTGACTTTCCTTCTAACCAGCTTGTTTGTTTCACAGATTCTACATTTACTTATTAATTTTTTAATATCTTCTTTCATATTAGGCCAATAGTAATTTTGACGGATCCGGTTATAAGTCTTCGTGATACCCTTATGACCGTTCGTGGGAGCACCGTGAATATCTGTTATTATTGAATCCCTTAATTCCGGGTCCGGTATTTGGGTTTTATTATTGCAAATTATTAATTTTGTAGTATCGTCCGAAAAGTTATTCTTTAAAACGTTCACGATGTCTGTCCACGAAAGATCATCGATATTCGAAGTTTTCGATAATCGAACGGATTTCAAATTCATTGATAGGCATACATCACGAACCGACGCGATTGCTTCTTCAAAAATGTCATAATCAACCCGAATGTGTAAATTTTCTTTGATAGGAGCGGCTATCAACACCTTACCGTTTCGTTCCGTGGTTTTTGCCCTACCTAGCGTCAAGTGATCGTTTACCGGTAACTCATCTCGATCTGATAGTTGTTTGGCTCCAGTACAAAGAGGTTGGTTTTTCTGTGTGACGAAATAGATGATATTGTCACGATTTAAAAGAAATGAATCTCGCGTTTCTATAATGTTCCTACAAATATATGGTCGGTTTTGTTCTCGCGCATTTACGTCATATTCGACTGCAGGGGGATCTATGATGTCTGTCGTTTCGTTTTGTGTATTCGTTGTGTCGGATGAATCTGAATGACTTTGAGTCGAGTCTCCAGTAGTCGAGTTGTCAGTGTTTGTATCTCCCGTATCGCAATTTTTACTAAGCCGTTCTTCTAATGTCGTAATTTCGTCGACCGTTGGTTGTTCATGATCTATAACAGTAGTTAGGGGGTCTTGTTCGTCTGCGTGATCAGTTTGTTGGGGCGTAGGAATAGTCTTCTGTTTCGAAGATGTTGCTTTGGAATATATCTCCATTGATGAAGACGAACTCGTACTTAGTCGCGTTTTTCTGTGTGGCATGTCGGGTGTGTTATTGTGCGCATCTTCACATTTCTTTTCAATAATATTCACCTGGTCTAACTCTGGAGGATTCCGAGAAAGTGCATCTGCTACGTAATTGGTCTTTCCTGGTTGGTAAATTACCTCAAACTGAAATTTTTCCGTTAATTTAAAATACCAATTTTTGAGACGAGAGGAGGAGTCTTTTATACGATGCAGCCAGACGAGTGGTTTGTGATCGGTGAAAAACGTAAATTTCCTACCGATTAGAAAGTATTCGAATTGGTTTGCACAGTACAGCATTGCGAATAGTTCTTTTTCGATCGTGCTGTATCTTGTTTCCGTATTCGTGAGAGATTTGCTGGCGTAGGCGATCGGGAGGTCAGCTGATTCCCTTTTTTGTGATAAAACTCCACCGATCGCATAGTTCGATGCGTCTGTAGTTACATAGAAATTTTTATTAAAATCTGGGTATTGAAGTATGGGTGCTTCTACTAATTTTAGTTTTAAAGTTTCGAATGCTTCAGACTGTTCGTTACCCCATACAAATTTACGATCCTTCTTCAACAAATTAGTTAAAGGTTTGGCTAGTTTGGACATGTTGGGAATGAAGTTCCTATAATATCCGCAAATTCCCAAGAATTGGCGTATGTTCTTCTGTGTTTTTGGTATCGGGTAGTTGACAATTGCTTTTATATTTTCCGGATTTGGTTCCAATCCTCTAGCGCTTACGGAATATCCCAAGAAAATGACGTTGTCCTTATAAAATTGACACTTGTTTGGATTCAGTTTTAAATTGGCCTCCTTTAGTTTACTAGACAATTCCACAAAGACTTGATCTAGTTCATCGAGCGTCTCAGCGAATAGGATTATGTCGTCAATGTAGCCGAGCATACCTTTGACTCTTGTTCTACCTTCCATGGTGAGTGGCTTCTGGCCCACAACTTTGTTGGTAAGCTCCTGGAATGTACTCGGAGCAGTAGAGATTCCGAAAGGCATTCGCTTAAAATGATAGTGCCCAAAAGGAGTAGAGAAGGCCGTTTTCTCGCGATCTTCAGGTCGAATTTCTATTTGATGGAATCCGCTATACATGTCGGCAACGATGAAGTATTTTGCGCCACCTAACTGTTCAACTAAGTGTGTGATGTTTGGAATCGGGAAGGGATAAGGTCGCGTCTTCTCGTTCAGTTTTCTAAAGTCGACTACAACCCTCCACTGCGAGTTTCCCTGGTTATCGTCACGTTTTTTGACAACCCACAATGGATTATTGTACGGCGAATCACTGCGTTCTATAATACCGGTGTCTAATAATTTAATAACTTGTTCGTAGACTACCTCCTGTAATTTCTGTGGGATCGGATATTGCTTGACATTGAGTGGTATTTCATCGTATGTTTCGATCTTGTGCTGTATCAACTTAGTCGACGATAAAGATTCCCCTTTAAGATGAAATATGCTACCTGTGTTCTCAATGAGCTTTCCCAGCCTATCCTGTAATTCGGGATTTAAGTGGTCTTGATTAATTTCCTCCAGAATCCTTCTGTTCCTGGTTCTCTCGTCCAATGCGAAAAGGTCTTGATTTTTGTGCAAGGCTTTCCTTCCATCCTTCTTCGCTGCATCTTGGTAGCGGTAATTTTCAATAATCCCTGTTATATCCGTAAACGACTGTGCTAGATACGGACGAACCTGTTCGTAGTCTTCTATCAATGGATCCTTGCACTCCATAGTTTCCAAATTTTCGGTTCCCGATACGTAAACATTAAATAATTGTGTATCTAAAAGACTATTTACTTGTAAATTCGTAAGATTCACTTCCTGAAGTTTTTCCGATGTCGTGCCTACTAAGCATACGTTCGGGTCTCGCTCGCATATGTCAAGGTAATCCTCGTTCTCTTCACTTGCGACTGATTGCGTCTGCAATGGCGCGTTAGTTAAGGTTGATTTACAATAATACGGTATCCCACTTGGAAGAGCAGGTGAGTCGGGTTCGAGAGGAACCAGTTTGTCGAGCCACTCCTTAAGTACCGATTCGTTGGATCTTTCGCTGTTTCCGGTGTAGTTATCCATCATGTAATTATCCATCTTACTTAGAGGAAGTAAGGTGACATTGGTTAGGAATATTTCAGCCTCTATGTCGCCGTCATTGAAAAATTCCACGTCAACGTATCCATTATCGTTTGTAACAACGACGTCCCCCGCTCTGATTCGATTATCGGTGAATTCTATTTTCGGTATATAACCATACTCGTGTTCATCCGGATTGTCTAATGCTAATTTTACCATTACGCTGCTAAATGGTTTTATTAATGTTGGTCCATTGGTATTAATAAAATCCAATTTTTGATTCTCAAAAATGAACATATTTCCCTGGAAATCTAACTTTGCTTTTCTATCTTCAAAGAACATGGAACCTAATAGCGCGGGAGCCAAAAGTGGGAATGTATCTTTTACTACGACAAAGTGGCTTAGTTTTCCATATAAATTTATTTCACATGTTCCCAGTGGGAAAATATCCTCTCCACTTATTCCTATCAATATAGGAGTCTTCTCCGTTTTGATTTTACGTGATCTCGCAACTGTGATTCCTTTATGACGTTCGGTTGTGCACCCGAATCTAACATTGTATATACTTGCTTTTCCTTTAGATCCTCCGAGGTTATCTCCACGTGCGGTATACTAGTGCTCTTGTTTAGTTTGACGATGTAGACTGGCGCATCCTCACTTGGTTTGTGGGGCATCTGGATGTACTTGGCAGCGCTTGCCCCTTCTGCGCCGCCATGCTCTCGTTTCCCTGGTTTCTTAGTTTATCTTCCTGGTCATTTCGCCACTTTAATTTCCTGCATTCGCTGACCTCGTGACCGTAGTTTTTGCAATAATTACACGTCGGCATTACTTTTGGTCCATCTTGTCGACTACTCGGTTCTCTAAAATCTCTGTTTAAATTCCTCTCGTATCTTCCTGAGTAGTAATTATCATAATTTCTTCGACCTCTGAAATTTCTATCGTCTTGTCTTTGATATTTATTGTAATTCTGCCGGTCCCGATTTTGAAATATGCTGTGTGTATTGACCGGACGTCTATGGTTGTTTCGTTCGAAATCTTTGCGTTCGTCGCGCTCGCCGAAACTCCGTGCCTTGTTCCCTCCGTGTTTAATTTCATCTCTCTCCATTTGTTTATCGACGGCTATGGCGTCATCGACTACTTCCTGGTAGGTTAGGTGACGCGGATCTTTAAGTTGGTTGCGAAATGCGGGACGTAATCCATCGCGAAATCCTTCAATAGCTTCTCGTTCGATTTCTAAAATTTCACGAGCGTCGAGATCGTCATTAACGTCAAACCTTCTTCTATCCAGCATAGCATCTTTGATGTCAGTGACCCTTGATATATAGTTGAGCAGCGGTTCGGCGTAAAGATGCTTAATAGAGTCCAACTTCCCTCTCAGATGATTCATTGTCTCGGTTGGTGCAAAAACTACCTTTAAACGGTCGATGAACTCTTCTAGATTATCGAATTCCATGCCGTCCACGGCCGTATAAGGTTGGTCGTCCAGTTTATTCTTTAATAATTTGACGATCTCTACTTCTAACGCACGAGGGATCGATTTAACTGCTCGTTTGCAGGCGCGTGCGAATTTCATAAGATTGGTACCATTGAACCTTGGGACTCCATGAAGAGCTTCCTTTACGTAAACATTGGGCGGTACATACAAGTTATTAGTTCCCGCTTGACCTCCATTGTTGGGATCCCTAGCCATTCTATTTTGTCTGAGTTCGTCGACAGCTCTTCTAATATCCGCCATTTGTTGGAGAAGTGGTCCAGAATACGGTTCATTGTGTATAATTCGCGGATTCGTTGACGTTTTACTGGGCGTCGTTGGGTCTTTTACACAAGACGTATCGAATATTGTGCGTGGCGAGGTCGTGAGTGTTGATCGATGCGCGTCGGTCGGCGTCGTCATTTCCCTTCCTCTGTCTACCCGTTGTCGTCTTTCCTCGGCCAGCTGGAGGGTCAGCTGTTCGTTTGCTTGCTCGGCGTCGTGCAAAGCGTCTAGCGTTATTTGCTGCGTTTCCTTAACCTCGTTGAGCATCTTTGTCTCTTTCTCTATTAGTGCTGCCTCCAATCGACGTAATCGATGTTCTCTTTCTTTCACTTCGGCTCTTTCCCGTTTAAGATCCTCTATTGTATATTCGACTTCGGAGTCCGACATAGTAACGCGTGTTTATTTTTTTTAAAAAAAAAAAAAATAAAAAAAAAGAGTATGTCGAGTAACGAGTGTCTAATGTTAACAGTCTAGCAGCCTAAATATGACGCTGGGATGTGGAGAAAAGAGGGAAATGTCGCACTAGTTTCTTAATGCTGATATATAATAAAATTTTAGATTAATATGTGGGGACAAAGAAATTCGTAAAATATAATTTGAATTAGAATGTCGCAAACGCTTGACGCCTTGAAAGTAACCAAAGTCAATGATAGGTTGAATGAATTATTATCGTCACGTCACAAAGCCGCAAGGTAAAGAAAGCTACCGTATTGTTGAAAATGAAGATGAAGTAATTGCAAGCTACTGGTATTTAATGATATAGGGTTACCTCGTGAGGTGAGTATACCGACGATTACTGTTGGTGGGTAACACTTACCGACGGTTACCGGCTATGGGTAACTGTTATCGACGATCGGTAAGTTACCGACAGTAGATACCTGTTGCGTAGATAAGGCAGGGTTTTACCCACACAGGATAATAATAGTAACGAATATAAATTGGATATGAAAATTTAATATGTGTTTATGAGAAATATGGGAAACAAAATTTGTCGAATAAAAATGGGTTAGTTGTATGCATGAAATAATATGACTTATGCAGTATTATAAAAGAGTATGTATAGAGATATAAAAAGTTAGTGTCGCAACACGAAGAGTGCAGTGTAAGCGTTATCAAGTAACTCGAGTCTTACTTGTGCGTCACTCGCGTATTATTTCTTAGAACAGTGCGATAAAAATAATAAATGAATTTCGTGATCGTGTGAACAATAAAGTTAGAAAATTAGCGGTCATTCAAATTATAACAATCATGCATTAAATTGTAACGTACTGGTCAATCCTTCGGACTTTACGCAGTTCGTAAGTTTGAGATGGGATTAGATGTCTCGTGGCTCGGAGGGACTAAATCGTTTCTCCCGTACTCTCGATGATTGATAGGCGTGGTGACCCTCCGTTGAGCTTAATGAGGCAGCGTGTGGCAAAGCTTTATTTATGTGAATTTACAAGATGGCAGTAGTGCCAAAACCCTCGTGTAAAGTGCAGTTTGTTTCTCTCGTGATTGGAAAGCCTGTCCTCCTCGATGATCCGATGTATATTTACTTTCCGTGCTTTTAAATTATATACTTTACCTCGACGTTATACTTTTATTAATACCTAGTTCCTTCTATGTATATAAGGAAAGATTAGTAAAGAAATAAATAACTCGATAATCAACTTTAACCTGATAAAGTGGTACGATTATTTATTTATTTTTAGTGTACACTCTTCGCGTTAAGTCGCGGGTGCTCGTGCACGTACGAATATAAATCAGTATAATTAAGCGATATTAACAATGAAATATTGACTGGAACGGTAATTAGAACGCGTCCGCTTACTATCGGTATAAATTAGAATATACTTTGTATCTTAATAGAAGAAGACCGTTCGAAGATTATCGGAGTGGCGCGATTGCACGTCCGTTTGGTATCAAGGCAGTCTGAGCACTGGCGGGAGTCGGACGAGCACACTGCGCTCGTGAGTAACGTTGTGGCGGGGATAGTTCAGTCTGATTGGTCGCGCGTGACGATACATAGAAGGTTCTAGAAGCGTTGGTCTCTTTTTATTGGTCCGTTGTTGTCAAGCGCGAAAACGCTGACTTAAACTTTACGCGAAAATATCGTAACTGGCGACGATATCTAACACCGGATGTTATAAGGATACGTGATATTTATTCCGTTGGCTTCTACGTCGTATAATTACTCTATATGCTTCTAGAATGTTCTATGTTCGCTGGTTTTACAATATTCGTTAATATATTATTGATTATCGGGAGGGGAAAAGGATCTTTATTACATAAGTCTGTTGTATATGAAATTTCGAGTCGATCGCTTAAGTTGAATTTCGAAATAGAGACGTTTTTGTGTTTCGCAGTGCTGTTTACTGATGTTTCCTGTGGTTAGAAATATTCCTTTCTTATTTATAATAATTTTAAATGGTACATTACATTCATTTATAATAAGCATGCGTATATTAGTATAAAAAGTATGTATATAAGTAACGCTGGTTTTTCTTGCGATTGGTGCAATACGTGTTATTCAATAATATTCATATAGTTCTTGTCCCTTTATATGTTTAAACAAAATTATAAATAAACAATTGCGTTGTAAGAGTCTTCAGATGGTACCAGTCGACGCTATTCATGATCGAGAAGTTGTTTCGGGAAGATTTGCCGTATGTCGGTAAGACAGTTTCATTCCTTATCGATGGTGGGTAATATACTACCGACTGTCGCATGTTGATGGTCGTCGGCAGCTTATCGTCTCCCTCTGGTAACATTTACCGGCAGCCGCCTCGTTTAGTTACGTATCACTCGATCAACGTTGATAGAACTCTCATCTGCTAGAACTGGTCGATGTATTGACTATTATTGGTGTTGGAACGTTTTCGTAGCAGGGCCAACCTCATTTGCGGATGTGCGTGGCTCGTCTCCGTAGTGGGCGATCTAGAATTTTGATCATTTATCCAACCACCGCGAGGGTGAACATACATTAGTATACTGTATATATGAATATGTATTAACTATAGTGACAATGGATGGTATAGGTAGGAACAGATGTGCATATCGTATAGAACGATGAATTTTAGGGGGGGTGGGGCTCTTATCAAAATTTTGATATCTGTCGTCGTTGTCTAGTAAACTCCAATAGTAGCGTACAGTTACGTCACAGTGCTTGAATTGATATATATATATATGTATATATGAGTAATCATACAATAATAAAAATAATAATAAATATCGGTTTAGGCGGTATATTCCATGGTCGTTATCGAGAATAGAAGTGCTCGACTGGTCGATGTTTGGTGTGTTGACCCAAGTCACTCCCACTCCTACAGCATTCAAGATATGCATCTGAGACCGATTTCATATTAGTCGCTTAAGATCTACATACTGCCATCTATTTGCCTACGCAGATAAAAGTGTTTAACATTTATTGAAATAACATTGTACTTAAAATAACAATAGTATGTGATTAACAATTAAGTTAGATCGTTTATATTTCTTAGTTATACAATAAGAACAACATAGTAAGGTCGCAAATTCTGCGAGCTGAGCCTCATATCGTAACACCACCACCCTTAAGTAACAAGCGCGGCACACGTAGAGTGTCGCGATTGTTCTCCAAGGCGAGGCTCGCCATAAATTTTTCTGTTTCTACTTTCCCCATATTTTCCTTCTTGTTACCCCGTACAGTCTTTGTCTAGTTTATCGTCGAGTAACGTTTGTAGCGTTTGGTCGTAGTAATCGTAGTTCGAGGTCATGTAGTGAGTCATTTTTCCGTACACGTCGTCCATCCGTATCGTGACTGGTTGGTGTGTCTACAGTATCGTCCGTACTGCGTGGAGTTGTTCTTGACAGGTTCAGGAATAGGTGAGTCAACGACCCGAATATCGCTCCAAATAATCGTGTACTCCATCCGAACACTTTGTATATAGCATTGTTACGATATGAGGCTCAGCTCGCAGAATTTGCGACCTTACTATGTTGTTCTTATTGTATAACTAAGAAATATAAACGATCTAACTTAATTGTTAATCACATACTATTGTTATTTTAAGTACAATATTATTTCAATAAATGTTAAACACTTTTATCTGCGTAGGCGAATAGATGGCAGTGTAGATCTTAAGCGACTAATATGAAATCGGTCTCAGATGCATATCTTGAATGCTGTAGGAGTGGGAGTGACTTGGGTCCACACACCAAACATCGACCAGTCGAGCACTTCTATTCTCGATAACAACCATGGAATATACCGCCTAAACCGATATTTATTATTATTTTTATTATTGTATGATTACTCATATATACATATATATATATCAATTCAAGCACTGTGACGTAACTGTACGCTACTATTGGAGTTTACTAGACAACGACGACAGATATCAAAATTTTGATAAGAGCCCCACCCCCCCTAAAATTCATCGTTCTATACGATATGCATATTTGTTCCCACCTATACCACCCATTGTCACTATAGTTAACACATATTCGTATATACAGTATACTAATGTATGTTCACCCTCGCGGTGGTTGGATAAATGATCAAAATTCTAGATCGCCCACTACAGAGACGAGCCACGCACATCCGCAGATGAGGCTGGCCCTGCTACGAAATCGTTCCAACACCAATAATAGTCGAAACACCGACCATTTCTGGCAGATGAGAGTTCTATCAACGTTGATCGAGTGATACGTAACTAAACGAGGCAGCTGCCGATAAATGTTACCAGAGGGAGACGATAAGCTGCCGACGACCATCAAACATGCGACAGTCGGTAATATATTACCCACCATCGATAAGGAGTGAAACTGTCTTACCGACATACGGCAAATCTTCCCGAAACAATTTCTCGATCATGAATAGCGTCGACTGGTACCATCTGAAGACTCTTACAACGCAATTGTTTATTTATAATTTTGTTTAAACATATAAAGGGACAAGAACTATATGAATATTATTGTATTACACGTATTGTACCAATCGCAAGAAAAACCAGCGTTACTTATATACATACTTTTTATACTAATATACGCATGCTTATTATAAATGAATGTAATGTACCATTTAAAATTATTATAAATAAGAAAGGAATATTTCTAACCACAGGAAACATCAGTTAACAGCACTGCGAAACACAAAAACGTCTCTATTTCGAAATTCAACTTAAGCGATCGACTCGAAATTTCACATACAACAGACTTTTGTAATAAAGATCCTTTTCCCCTCCCAATAATCAATAATATATTAACGAATATTGTAAAACCAACGAACATAGAACATTCTAGAAGCATATAGAGTAATTATACGACGTAGAAGCCAACGGAATAAATATCATGTATCCTTATAACATCCGGTGTTAGATATCGTCGCCAGTTACGATATTTTCGCGTAAAGTTTAAGTCAGCGTTTTCGCGCTTGACAACAACGGACCAATAAAAAGAGACCAACGCTTCTAGAACCTTCTATGTATCGTCACGCGCGACCAATCAGACTGAACTATCCCCGCCACGATGCTACTCACGAGCGCAGTGTGCTCGTCGACTCCCGCCAGTGCTCAGACTGCCTTGATACCAAACGGACGTGCAATCGCGCCACTCCGATAATCTTCGAACAGTCTTCTTCTATTAAGATACAAAGTATATTCTAATTTATACCGATAGTAAGCGGACGCGTTCTAATTACCGTTCCAGTCAATATTTCATTGTTAATATCGCTTAATTATACTGATTTATATTCGTACGTGCACGAGCACCCGCGACATAACGCGAAGAGTGTACACTAAAAATAAATAAATAATCGTACCACTTTATCAGATCAAAGTTGATTATCGAGTTATTTATTTCTTTACTAATCTTTCCTTATATACATAGAAGGAACTAAGTATTAATAAAAGTATAACGTCGAGGTAAAGTATATAATTTAAAGGCACGGAAGGTAAATATACGTCGGATCATCGAGGAGGACCAGGCTTTCCAATCACGAGAGAAACAAACTGCATTTTACACGAGGGTTTTGGCACTTCTGCCATCCTGTAAATTCACATAAATAAAGCTTTGCCACAAGCTGCCTCATTAAGCTCAACGGAGGGTCACCACGCCTATCAATCATCGAGAGTACGGGAGAAACGATTTAGTCCCTTCGAGCCACGAGACATCTAATCCCATCTCAAACTTACGAACTGCGTAAAGTCCGAAGGATTGACCAGTACGTTACAGCATATCCCCGTATGAACGTATCAAATAGTAATTTTATAGTTTGTATTAGAAATATGATCATCAGTATTCCGGCCGATATTTGCCCGAATTTCTGAAATTTATTCCAATATTTCGCTAGAGTAGATTGGGTCATGTTCTCTAATTCTTCGGGTGTTAAGAGATTCCTGTAATTGATGGAACGTTGTCCTGCCGTGTTATCATTCAATCTTCTAGCTATACTCTCGAGGATAGGTCCCTTCTCTGCTGGAAAAATAGAATGTTTGTGTAGCGAGTCAATGTCATCCTGTGTATAAATTCCGGCGTTCATGATCTTTTCTAAGTCCGTAGTTTTCCAAGATAAGGTCTTTGCTGGTTTTAGAATTTGAGGCTGTGTGACTTCATGAATTCCTTTTATACTTTTATACCACTGACCTTCTACTTCAAATAAAGTCGGTAGCAATGCGTTACAATCGCGGTAAGATCCTATCTTAGTCAGTATTCTAGATTTGGGTTTGGCAAATAATTCTTGTCCTCCACAGTCTACCGGTATATCGTAGTAGCATTTGTCAGTCTGTCTCACTTTGCATGTAATGGCTTTGCAATGCACAATGTATGCGGCTTCTCCCGCTGGAATGGCTAGATACCCTGGTGCTTTCATGATGTTGAGCGCGAAATCGTCCGGATTGTCGTAGACTGTCGCTAGGGCGTTTTCCATTATCATTTTTTCGAGTTTACACTTGTTGATTACCGTCTCCATGTATAGTGATTTAGTTTCCATCTCAATGTGACGTCCTATGTTTCCTATTTTGCTGTTAAAATATAACCCTAGGGAAACGTCGGGTATGTTTAGTTTCCGTATGGACGTGAACGATCTGTGTGGCGTCGTTTCGAAAATGTACAATTTCGTTTGGTCGGTTTTGATAAGTCGATACCCGCAAATGTCTATCTCCTCCGTTCTCGCCAAGCCGAATCCTGTCTCTCCGGTAGAATTACTAAAGTACATGGTTAGGGACTTCCCTTCTGGATCGTCGATTTTTATTCCTGGTCCTTCGTAAAGAATAGCGTACTCGTCAAATTTACAAGAAGTTCTGGGTATATAGTTCCAAAATACATATTTTTCGTCAGCATCGATGCAAAATGTTTTAGAGAATCTACACCGGGTTCCTGAAGGCAATAGGATAACGTCCTGTTCCCTGTTCACGGTGCCAGTCACTAAGTCTGCTCGGATTTCCAATTTGGCGGTGACAACCACATCAGAGTATTCGTAATTGTTACTCACGTACGTCGTGCCTTTACAGTTACCCTCGAGGTCGACATTTCCAGCCACAGTAATGGTTCGCCTATTAGTGTTATTTGCTACCAAGTTGCCTAAGAGAGTCTGTCCGTATTTTAGTTGTCCGTATTTTAATAAATCGTGACATGCTTCCCTTGAAATCGGTAGAATAAACGTCGATTCGCCTCCTTTCACGTCTGAGACATGTGAGTGCATGCCACAATACTTAATGCTCTGTTCGACCTTTACAAGACATTGTTCTGTTTGGGTTGTCATAAATTCGGTCCGTTGCAAAAGTTGTAAATATTTCGCTTCGATTTTTGGTTTTAGGTTAGTCATGTCACAGTCGTCCACCTTCGTCAGTGAAATAACTGTTATATTGGGATGAGTTGTTTTGCAGTCGTATGTTGTGATGGCGTTAGAGATGATGCTCAGCTGCAGTGCCATAAGTAGCCTAATAAGAGTCGCCGCAGTGGTCATCCTGCACAAAAGGAAAACTAATGTTATGCATATTATAATAAGTGTATATATTAAGCATATATTCTACTCTTAGAATTAGTAACTACGTTGTCATATCGGAATCGCGCAATTCAGACTCTGTGTCAAGTCTCGTTTTCCTTAATTTATTTGAATGTACTACGCGTGTGCCATTTTTATAAGTAATTTTTACATCGTGATTCGGTAGTAATTCTAGAATTTTATGAGGTCCAGAGTGTTGGGGTGAGAATTTATCTTTCTTGGCTCCACTAGGAGCATTACCCTGTCACCCACCTTAAAGTTACATGGGTTCAAGCGTTTATCATAGTATCCTTTTGAACGAATCTTTGCATTACGTAAATTCTCCGCCGCAACCTTCTGGATGTCATTAAGTTTTGATCTTAAATCAACTATATATTCATTATAAGTTCCGATCGTCTGGTCGGTTACAATTGGTTTGTCAGATGGTACACGCGCGATTTTACCGTAAACGCATTCGAATGGGGTGAGCTTCGTAGCTTCGTGCACACTGGTATTATATGAAAAAGCAGCGCATTCACACCACTCATCCCATTCCCTTACGTTGGTTATGTAGTTCTTTAACCATTCCGCAAGCGAATGGTGCATCCGCTCGATCGAACCGTTCGCCTGCGGATAGAACGCTGTTGTGGTTATTGTTTTAATTTTACATAATTTGGCTATGTTCTTCATTAGTGCCGAAGTAAAATTCGCGGCCTGATCTGTCAAAATTACCCTTGGCGAACCATGTACAAATATAAACCTTTTCAATAGCGCATCGGCGATATCCCTGGAAGTGGCATTCCTTAATGGGGCGAGTATACAAAATTTCGTTAATAAATCCTGCATGGTGAGGATGTAAATATTGTCTTTCTTGGTTCCGGGCAACGGTCCGACGAGGTCCATGGCTAATTTCTCGAACGCTTCACCCGGAGTGTCAGTTAAGACCATTGGCTGTCTGACTTTCCTTCTAACCAGCTTGTTTGTTTCACAGATTCTACATTTACTTATTAATTTTTTAATATCTTCTTTCATATTAGGCCAATAGTAATTTTGACGGATCCGGTTATAAGTCTTCGTGATACCCTTATGACCGTTCGTGGGAGCACCGTGAATATCTGTTATTATTGAATCCCTTAATTCCGGGTCCGGTATTTGGGTTTTATTATTGCAAATTATTAATTTTGTAGTATCGTCCGAAAAGTTATTCTTTAAAACGTTCACGATGTCTGTCCACGAAAGATCATCGATATTCGAAGTTTTCGATAATCGAACGGATTTCAAATTCATTGATAGGCATACATCACGAACCGACGCGATTGCTTCTTCAAAAATGTCATAATCAACCCGAATGTGTAAATTTTCTTTGATAGGAGCGGCTATCAACACCTTACCGTTTCGTTCCGTGGTTTTTGCCCTACCTAGCGTCAAGTGATCGTTTACCGGTAACTCATCTCGATCTGATAGTTGTTTGGCTCCAGTACAAAGAGGTTGGTTTTTCTGTGTGACGAAATAGATGATATTGTCACGATTTAAAAGAAATGAATCTCGCGTTTCTATAATGTTCCTACAAATATATGGTCGGTTTTGTTCTCGCGCATTTACGTCATATTCGACTGCAGGGGGATCTATGATGTCTGTCGTTTCGTTTTGTGTATTCGTTGTGTCGGATGAATCTGAATGACTTTGAGTCGAGTCTCCAGTAGTCGAGTTGTCAGTGTTTGTATCTCCCGTATCGCAATTTTTACTAAGCCGTTCTTCTAATGTCGTAATTTCGTCGACCGTTGGTTGTTCATGGTCTATAACAGTAGTTAGGGGGTCTTGTTCGTCTGCGTGATCAGTTTGTTGGGGCGTAGGAATAGTCTTCTGTTTCGAAGATGTTGCTTTGGAATATATCTCCATTGATGAAGACGAACTCGTACTTAGTCGCGTTTCTCTGTGTGACAAGTCGGGTGTGTTATTGTGCGCATCTTCAAATTTCTTTTCAATAATATTCACCTGGTCTAACTCTGGAGGATTCCGGGAAAGTGCATCTGCTACGTAATTGGTCTTTCCTGGTTGGTAAATTACCTCAAACTGAAATTTTTCGGTTAATTTAAAATACCAATTTTTGAGACGAGAGGAGGAGTCTTTTATACGATGCAGCCAGACGAGTGGTTTGTGATCGGTGACAAACATAAATTTCCTACCGATTAGAAAGTATTCGAATTGGTTTGCACTAGTACAGCATTGCGAATAGTTCCTTTTCGATCGTGCTGTATCTTGTTTCCGTATTCGTGAGAGATTTGCTGGCGTAGGCGATCGGGAGGTCAGCTGATTCCCTTTTTTGTGATAAAACTCCACCGATCGCATAGTTCGATGCGTCTGTAGTTACATAGAAATTTTTATTAAAATCCGGGTATTGAAGTATGGGTGCTTCTACTAATTTTAGTTTTAAGGTTTCGAATGCTTCAGACTGTTCGTTACCCCATACAAATTTACGATCCTTCTTCAACAAATTAGTTAAAGGTTTGGCTAGTTTGGACATGTTGGGAATGAAGTTCCTATAATATCCGCAAATTCCCAAGAATTGGCGTATGTTCTTCTGTGTTTTTGGTATCGGGTAATTGACAATTGCTTTTATATTTTCCGGATTTGGTTCCAATCCTCTAGCGCTTACGGAATATCCCAAGAAAATGACGTTGTCCTTATAAAATTGACACTTGTTTGGATTCAGTTTTAAATTGGCCTCCTTTAGTTTAATAGACAATTCCACAAAGACTTGATCTAGTTCATCGAGCGTCTCAGCGAATAGGATTATGTCGTCAGTGTAACCGAGCATACCTTTGACTCTCGTTCTACCTTCCATGGTGAGTGGCTTCTGGCCCACAACTTTGTTGGTAAGCTCCTGGAATGTACTCGGAGCAGTAGAGATTCCGAAAGGCATTCGCTTAAAATGATAGTGTCCCAAAAGGAGTAGAGAAGGCCGTTTTCTCGCGATCTTCAGGTCGAATTTCTATTTGATGGAATCCGCTATACATGTCAGCAACGATGAAGTATTTTGCGCCACCTAACTGTTCAACTAAGTGTGTGATGTTTGGAATCGGGAAGGGATAAGGTCGCGTCTTCTCGTTCAGTTTTCTAAAGTCGACTACAACCCTCCACTGCGAGTTTCCCTGGTTATCGTCACGTTTTTTGACAACCCACAATGGATTATTGTACGGCGAATCACTGCGTTCTATAATACCGGTGTCTAATAATTTAATAACTTGTTCGTAGACTACCTCCTGTAATTTCTGTGGGATCGGATATTGCTTGACATTGAGTGGTATTTCATCGTATGTTTCGATCTTGTGCTGTATCAACTTAGTCGATGATAAAGATTCCCCTTTAAGATGAAATATGCTACCTGTGTTCTCAATGAGCTTTCCCAGCCTATCCTGTAATTCGGGGTTTAAGTGGTCTTGATTAATTTCCTCCAGAATCCTTCTGTTCCTGGTTCTCTCGTCCAATGCGAAAAGGTCTTGATTTTTGTGCAAGGCTTTCCTTCCATCCTTCTTCGCTGCATCTTGGTGGCGGTAATTTTCAATAATCTCTGTTATATCCGTAAACGACTGTGCTAGATACGGACGAACCTGTTCGTACTCTTCTATCAATGGATCCTTGCACTCCATAGTTTCCAAATTTTCGGTTCCCGATACGTAAACATTAAATAATTGTGTATCTAAAAGACTATTTACTTGTAAATTCGTAAGATTCACTTCCTGAAGTTTTTCCGATGTCGTGCCTACTAAGCATACGTTCGGGTCTCGCTCGCATATGTCAAGGTAATCCTCGTTCTCTTCACTTGCGACTGATTGCGTCTGCAATGGCGCGTTAGTTAAGGTTGATTTACAATAATACGGTATCCCACTTGGAAGAGCAGGTGAGTCGGGTTCGAGAGGAACCAGTTTGTCGAGCCACTCCTTAAGTACCGATTCGTTGGATCTTTCGCTGTTTCCGGTGTAGTTATCCATCATGTAATTATCCATCTTACTTAGAGGAAGTAAGGTGACATTGGTTAGGAATATTTCAGCCTCTATGTCGCCGTCATTGAAAAATTCCACGTCAACGTATCCATTATCGTTTGTAACAACGACGTCCCCCGCTCTGATTCGATTATCGGTGAATTCTATTTTCGGTATATAACCATACTCGTATTCATCCGGATTGTCTAATGCTAATTTTACCATTACGCTGCTAAATGGTTTTATTAATGTTGGTCCGTTGGTATTAATAAAATCCAATTTTTGATTCTCAAAAATGAACATATTTCCCTGGAAATCTAACTTTGCTTTTCTATCTTCAAAGAACATGGAACCTAATAGCGCGGGAGCCAAATGTGGGAACGTATCTTTTACTACGACAAAGTGGCTTAGTTTTCCATATAAATTTATTTCACATGTTCCCAGTGGGAAAATATCCTCTCCACTTATTCCTATCAATATAGGAGTCTTCTCCGTTTTGATTTTTACGTGATCTCGCAACTGTGATTCCTTTATGACGTTCGGTTGTGCACCCGAATCTAACATTGTATATACTTGCTTTTCCTTTAGATCCTCCGAGGTTATCTCCACGTGCGGTATACTAGTGCTCTTGTTTAGTTTGACGATGTAGACTGGCGCATCCTCACTTGGTTTGTGGGGCATCTGGATGTGCTTGGCAGCGCTTGCCCCTTCTGCGCCGCCATGTTCTCGTTTCCCTGGTTTCTTAGTTTATCTTCCTGGTCATTTCGCCACTTTAATTTCCTGCATTCGCTGACCTCGTGACCGTAGTTTTTGCAATAATTACACGTCGGCATTACTTTTGGTCCATCTCGTCGACTACTCGGTTCTCTAAAATCTCTGTTTAAATTCCTCTCGTATCTTCCTGAGTAGTAATTATCATAATTTCTTCGACCTCTGAAATTTCTATCGTCTTGTCTTTGATATTTATTGTAATTCTGCCGGTCCCGATTTTGAAATATGCTGTGTGTATTGACCGGACGTCTATGGTTGTTTCGTTCGAAATCTTTGCGTTCGTCGCGCTCGCCGAAACTCCGTGCCTTGTTCCCTCCGTGTTTAATTTCATCTCTCTCCATTTGTTTATCGACGGCTATGGCGTCATCGACTACTTCCTGGTAGGTTAGGTGACGCGGATCTTTAAGTTGGTTGCGAAATGCGGGACGTAATCCATCGCGAAATCCTTCAATAGCTTCTCGTTCGATTTCTAAAATTTCACGAGCGTCGAGATCGTCATTAACGTCAAACCTTCTTCTATCCAGCATAGCATCTTTGATGTCAGTGACCCTTGATATATAGTTGAGCAGCGGTTCGGCGTAAAGATGCTTAATAGAGTCCAACTTCCCTCTCAGATGATTCATTGTCTCGGTTGGTGCAAAAACTACCTTTAAACGGTCGATGAACTCTTCTAGATTATCGAATTCCATGCCGTCCACGGCCGTATAAGGTTGGTCGTCCAGTTTATTCTTTAATAATTTGACGATCTCTACTTCTAACGCACGAGGGATCGATTTAACTGCTCGTTTGCAGGCGCGTGCGAATTTCATAAGATTGGTACCATTGAACCTTGGGACTCCATGAAGAGCTTCCTTTACGTAAACATTGGGCGGTACATACAAGTTATTAGTTCCTGCTTGACCTCCATTGTTGAGATCCCTAGCCATTCTATTTTGTCTGAGTTCGTCGACAGCTCTCCTAATATCCGCCATTTGTTGGAGAAGTGGTCCAGAATACGGTTCATTGTGTATAATTCGCGGGTTCGTTGACGTTTTACTGGGCGTCGTTGGGTCTTTTACACAAGACGTATCGAATATTGTGCGTGGCGAGGTCGTGAGTGTTGATCGATGCGCGTCGGTCGGCATCGTCATTTCCCTTCCTCTGTCTACTCGTTGTCGTCTTTCCTCGGCCAGCTGGAGGGTCAGCTGTTCGTTTGCTTGCTCGGCGTCGTGCAAAGCGTCTAGCGTTATTTGCTGCGTTTCCTTAACCTCATTGAGCATCTTTGTCTCTTTCTCTATTAGTGCTGCCTCCAATCGACGTAATCGGTGTTCTCTTTCTTTCACTTCGGCTCTTTCCCGTTTAAGATCCTCTACTGTATATTCGACTTCGGAGTCCGACATAGTAACGCGTGTTTATTTTCTTTTTAAAATATGTCGAGTAACGAGTGTCTAATGTTAACAGTCTAGCAGCCTAAATATGACGCTGGGATGTGGAGAAAAGAGGGAAATGTCGCACTAGTTTCTTAATGCTGATATATAATAAAATTTTAAATTAATATGTGGGGACAAAGAAATTCGAAAATATAATTTGAAATAGAATGTCGCAAACGCTTGACGCCTTGAAAGTAATCGAAGTCAATGATAGGTTGAATGAATTATTATCGTTACGTCACAAAGCCGCAAGGTAAAGAAAGCTACCGTATTGTCGAAAAATGAAGATGAAGTAATTGCAAGCTACTGGTATTTAATGATATAGGGTTACCCCGTGAGATGAGTATACCGACGATTGCTGTTGGTGGGTAACACTTACCGACGGATACCGGCTATGGGTAACTGTCATCGACGATCGGTAAGTTACCGACAGTAGATAACTGTTGCGTAGGTAAGGCAGGGTTTTACCCACACAAGATAATAATAGTAACGAATATAAATTGGATATGAAAATTTAATATGTGTTTATGAGAAATATGGGAAACAAAATCTGTCGAATAAAAATGGGTTAGTTGTATGCATGAAATAATATGACTTATGCAGTATTATAAAAGAGTATGTATAGAGATATAAAATGCTAGTGTCGCAACACGAAGAGTGCAGTGTAAGCGTTATCAAGTAACTCGAGTCTTACTCGTGCGTCACTCGCGTATTATTTCTTAGAACAGTGCGATAAAAATAATAAATGAATTTCGTGACCGTGTGAACAATAAAATTAGAAAATTAGCGGTCATTTAAATTATAAGAATCATGCATTAAATAAGTAATTATTAATATTATATACGTTTGATCTTCTATATTTTAAATTGTAAAATTCATGCAATTTATCAATAAGTATTTGAATACAATCATGCCAAAGTTATAGAAATGTTTGTAAGAAAATTGCAAAATATGAAATAATGATAATGCATTTACTTTGTTTCTGTATTTTTTTCAGACGAAAAATCCCACCTCCGCTGTCACCAATGTAACGTACTGGTCAATCCTTCGGACTTTACGCAGTTCGTAAGTTTGAGATGGGATTAGATGTCTCGTGGCTCGGAGGGACTAAATCGTTTCTCCCGTACTCTCGATGATTGATAGGCGTGGTGACCCTCCGTTGAGCTTAATGAGGCAGCGTGTGGCAAAGCTTTATTTATGTGAATTTACAAGATGGCAGTAGTGCCAAAACCCTCGTGTAAAGTGCAGTTTGTTTCTCTCGTGATTGGAAAGCCTGTCCTCCTCGATGATCCGATGTATATTTACTTTCCGTGCTTTTAAATTATATACTTTACCTCGACGTTATACTTTTATTAATACCTAGTTCCTTCTATGTATATAAGGAAAGATTAGTAAAGAAATAAATAACTCGATAATCAACTTTAACCTGATAAAGTGGTACGATTATTTATTTATTTTTAGTGTACACTCTTCGCGTTAAGTCGCGGGTGCTCGTGCACGTACGAATATAAATCAGTATAATTAAGCGATATTAACAATGAAATATTGACTGGAACGGTAATTAGAACGCGTCCGCTTACTATCGGTATAAATTAGAATATACTTTGTATCTTAATAGAAGAAGACCGTTCGAAGATTATCGGAGTGGCGCGATTGCACGTCCGTTTGGTATCAAGGCAGTCTGAGCACTGGCGGGAGTCGGCGAGCACACTGCGCTCGTGAGTAACGTTTGTGGCGGGGATAGTTCAGTCTGATTGGTCGCGCGTGACGATACATAGAAGGTTCTAGAAGCGTTGGTCTCTTTTTATTGGTCCGTTGTCGTCAAGCGCGAAAACGCTGACTTAAACTTTACGCGAAAATATCGTAACTGGCGACGATATCTAACACCGGATGTTATAAGGATACATGATATTTATTCCGTTGGCTTCTACGTCGTATAATTACTCTATATGCTTCTAGAATGTTCTATGTTCGCTGGTTTTACAATATTCGTTAATATATTATTGATTATCGGGAGGGGAAAAGGATCTTTATTACATAAGTCTGTTGTATATGAAATTTCGAGTCGATCGCTTAAGTTGAATTTCGAAATAGAGACGTTTTTGTGTTTCGCAGTGCTGTTTACTGATGTTTCCTGTGGTTAGAAATATACCTTTCTTATTTATAATAATTTTAAATGGTACATTACATTCATTTATAATAAGCATGCGTATATTAGTATAAAAAGTATGTATATAAGTAACGCTGGTTTTTCTTGCGATTGGTGAATACGTGTTATTCAATAATATTCATATAGTTCTTGTCCCTTTATATGTTTAAACAAAATTATAAATAAACAATTGCGTTGTAAGAGTCTTCAGATGGTACCAGTCGACGCTATTCATGATCGAGAAGTTGTTTCGGGAAGATTTGCCGTATGTCGGTAAGACAGTTTCATTCCTTATCGATGGTGGGTAATATACTACCGACTGTCGCATGTTGATGGTCGTCGGCAGCTTATCGTCTCCCTCTGGTAACATTTACCGGCAGCCGCCTCGTTTAGTTACGTATCACTCGATCAACGTTGATAGAACTCTCATCTGCTAGAACTGGTCGATGTATTGACTATTATTGGTGTTGGAACGTTTTAGTAGCAGGGCCAACCTCATTTGCGGATGTGCGTGGCTCGTCTCTGTAGTGGGCGATCTAGAATTTTGATCATTTATCCAACCACCGCGAGGGTGAACATACATTAGTATACTGTATATATGAATATGTATTAACTATAGTGACAATGGATGGTATAGGTAGGAACAGATGTGCATATCGTATAGAACGATGAATTTTAGGGGGGGTGGGGCTCTTATCAAAATTTTGATATCTGTCGTCGTTGTCTAGTAAACTCCAATAGTAGCGTACAGTTACGTCACAGTGCTTGAATTGATATATATATATATATGTATATATGAGTAATCATACAATAATAAAAATAATAATAAATATCGGTTTAGGCGGTATATTCCATGGTCGTTATCGAGAATAGAAGTGCTCGACTGGTCGATGTTTGGTGTGTTGACCCAAGTCACTCCCACTCCTACAGCATTCAAGATATGCATCTGAGACCGATTTCATATTAGTCGCTTAAGATCTACATACTGCCATCTATTTGCCTACGCAGATAAAAGTGTTTAACATTTATTGAAATAACATTGTACTTAAAATAACAATAGTATGTGATTAACAATTAAGTTAGATCGTTTATATTTCTTAGTTATACAATAAGAACAACATAGTAAGGTCGCAAATTCTGCGAGCTGAGCCTCATATCGTAACAAAATAAGTAATTATTAATATTATATACGTTTGATCTTCTATATTTTAAATTGTAAAATTCATGCAATTTATCAATAAGTATTTGAATACAATCATGCCAAAGTTATAGAAATGTTTGTAAGAAAATTGCAAAATATGAAATAATGATAATGCATTTACCTTGTTTCTGTATTTTTTTTCAGACGAAAAATCCCACCTCCGCTGTCACCAATGTAACGTACTGGTCAATCCTTCGGACTTTACGCAGTTCGTAAGTTTGAGATGGGATTAGATGTCTCGTGGCTCGGAGGGACTAAATCGTTTTTCCCGTACTCTCGATGATTGATAGGCGTGGTGACCCTCCGTTGAGCTTAATGAGGCAGCGTGTGGCAAAGCTTTATTTATGTGAATTTACAGGATGGCAGAAGTGCCAAAACCCTCGTGTAAAATGCAGTTTGTTTCTCTCGTGATTGGAAAGCCTGGTCCTCCTCGATGATCCGACGTATATTTACTTTCCGTGCTTTTAAATTATATACTTTACCTCGACGTTATACTTTTATTAATACTTAGTTCCTTCTATGTATATAAGGAAAGATTAGTAAAGAAATAAATAACTCGATAATCAACTTTAACCTGATAAAGTGGTACGATTATTTATTTATTTTTAGTGTACACTCTTCGCGTTATGTCGCGGGTGCTCGTGCACGTACGAATATAAATCAGTATAATTAAGCGATATTAACAATGAAATATTGACTGGAACGGTAATTAAAACGCGTCCGCTTACTATCGGTATAAATTAAAATATACTTTGTATCTTAATAGAAGAAGACTGTTCGAAGGTTATCGGAGTGGTGCGATTGCACGTCCGTTTGGTATCAAGGCAGTCTGAGCACTGGCGGGAGTCGACGAGCACACTGCGCTCGTGAGTAACGTTTGTGGCGGGGATAGTTCAGTCTGATTGGTCGCGCGTGACGATACATAGAAGGTTCTAGAAGCGTTGGTCTCTTTTTATTGGTCCGTTGTTGTCAAGCGCGAAAACGCTGACTTAAACTTCACGCGGAAATATCGCAACTGGCGACGATATCTAACACCGGATGTTATAAGGATACGTGATATTTATTCCGTTGGCTTCTACGTCGTATAATTACTCTATATGCTTCTAGAATGTTCTATGTTCGTTGGTTTTACAATATTCGTTAATATATTATTGATTATCGGGAGGGGAAAAGGATCTTTATTACAAAAGTCTGTTGTATATGAAATTTCGAGTCGATCGCTTAAGTTGAATTTCGAAATAGAGACGTTTTTTGTGTTTCGCAGTGCTGTTTACTGATGTTTCCTGTGGTTAGAAATATTCCTTTCTTATTTATAATAATTTTAAATGGTACATTACATTCATTTATAATAAGCATGCGTATATTAGTATAAAAAGTATGTATATAAGTAACGCTGGTTTTTCTTGCGATTGGTGCAATACGTGTTATTCAATAATATTCATATAGTTCTTGTCCCTTTATATGTTTAAACAAAATTATAAATAAACAATTGCGTTGTAAGAGTCTTCAGATGGTACCAGTCGACGCTATTCATGATCGAGAAGTTGTTTCGGGAAGATTTGCCGTATGTCGGTAAGACAGTTTCACTCCTTATCGATGGTGGGTAATATACTACCGACTGTCGCATGTTGATGGTCGTCGGCAGCTTATCGTCTCCCTCTGGTAACATTTACCGGCAGCCGCCTCGTTTAGTTACGTATCACTCGATCAACGTTGATAGAACTCTCATCTGCCAGAAATGGTCGATGTATCGACTATTATTGGTGTTGGAACGTTTTCGTAGCAGGGCCAACCTCATTTGCGGATGTGCGTGGCTCGTCTCTGTAGTGGGCGATCTAGAATTTGATCATTTATCCAACCACCGCGAGGGTGAACATACATTAGTATACTGCATATACGAATATGCATCAACTATAGTGACAATGGATGGTATAGGTGGGAACAGACGCGCATATCGTACAGAACGATGAATTTTAGGGGGGGTGGGGCTCTTATCAAAATTTTGATATCTGTCGTCGTCGTCTAGTAAACTCCAATAGCAGCGCACAGCTACGTCACAGTGCCTGAATTGATACATATATATATGTATATATGAGCAATCATACAATAATAAAAATAATAATAAATATCGGTTTAAGCGGTATATTCCATGGTCGTTATCGAGAATAGAAGTGCTCGACTGGTCGATGTTTGGTGTGTGGACCCAAGTCACTCCCACTCCTACAGCACTCAAGATATGCATCCGAGACCGATTTCATATTAGTCGCTTAAGATCTACACACTGCCATCTATTCGCCTACGCAGATAAAAGTATTTAACATTTATTGAAATAATATTGTACTTAAAATAACAATAGTATGTGATTAACAATTAAGTTAGATCGTTTATATTTCTTAGTTATACAATAAGAACAACATAGTAAGGTCGCAAATTCTGCGAGCTGAGCCTCATATCGTAACATTATAACATATATATTGGCTTTGTAGAAAGTAATACGATTATCCAACTTTACTTAGGATAGATAATGATAAAGCATTGTCGTATCCCGATGAAAATTATATTATTATTTTTCGTAAAAAGTACTGCGTAGAATAGAATAAAATTACGGAGTAGAAGACGAATAAAATAAGATTGATAAGGAATGATTCTAAGTAAATGCAGTAATATAAAATATAACTTATAGAGCTAAGGGACAGATTAATTTACGAGTGTTTCAAACGAAAAAAAAGACTGATAAGTAGAGTTGAAGATATTATTCAAAGCCATTACGCATATAAGCGGGATCGCCGATAGCGAGATCGAAACGAAGGGTTGCGCAAGTTTTTTTTGTACTGCACTATAAAGTTAATGCTCGGAGAAGAGCCAGCGATGGGAAACATGGACTAGAAAACTCGAGCATTAGAAGGAAGTAATAAATTAAGCCGTTTTCTGGGTAATGTCG